>JAPPVO010006289.1:0-46398 GCA_030407325.1 Camellia japonica | reverse complement strand
ATAATTAGTCATTTCAAGACTATTTCAACGTTTTGAACAATAATTTCCAAAATGAACAACAATTCTCATATTCCCTGAAATTCATCATTTATATAAATGTAAATAAGAAAATTTTCAAATATCCATTTATTTTGATACACAAAATAAATATAACAATATTGTAGACACCCATTTTGACCGACCTTAAGACTCAGACGTCACCGATTGAGCGCTCGGTGATGTTGCATATTGTGCTTATTCAGAAGTCTCAGAGTCGCGGCCGTGCGCCCTGCCTCCGGACTTCCGAACTCTCTTCTGTGCCTTGCCTCGGTTTGCGAACCGGACTCGGTTTTCTCTGTTTTCTTTCCTGAGGGAAGGGAGAGATCCCGTAGACCATCTCTCAGTGGCCGTAGGCCATTTTGCCCATTTCGGAGCCCGGTTCCCGGTTTTCGGAGCCGTCAGGCCGTGTGCCTCGGTTCGGGACCACCCAACCATCTCCGATTCCTCCGGTTTTGGCATGCATCTCATTTACTCCCTTTCAAGGGACACTGGGGTCTTAGATACCCACTTCGTGGCCGAATGCCACTTTCGGTGCTTAACGGCCTATTTTCGGGACCCGAACTGCGTGTTTTGGTCCCCGAGCATTCGTTTGCATCGGTTTTCGTTTATTTTTGGCAGGTACCTCTATTTTATCATCAGGAAGATCACTGGAGGGTGGGAGGCTAGCAATTGTCTCAGCAACCAGTTATGCTCTTCCGGCGCCCCCCGACACCCGTTTTTCTCACTTCCGAGTTAATGTTGAACACCCTAGGGCCATTTTCTTCAAGCCAAAACCACATATTTGTGTTGTACACACATGGGAGGATCCTAAAAACACATGGCCGGCCAGTAATTCTTTTGTCCATTTTGAACCCTCTTTGAAAAGTGGCTTGTTGTCTCTCCTGTTTTAGAGTTGTCAGTTTTGAACCACAGGGTCTTGTTCAGCACACATGGGAGGCCACCAATACCTGGTGGCCGGCCAACAAATCAGTGTTTCATTTTTATCCCTTGGCCGGCCGGCCATAGGGGGTGGCCGGCCGGCCACCTGCAACAAAGTTAGCTGGCCGGCCATGCTCCTTGGGAGGTGTGTCTTACAGCTGTGTAGCTGTTTCCCCCAGAAAAGATCTGTATCCGGGAGATATTTTGGAGGGGAACACTTGGGTGCATTTCCCTCCACCTTTGCCCTCCTCTTTTGGTCCATATAAGGAGCCTCCCAACTCTTAGGCTAGGGTTAGAAAAACTCTCTTAAGAGCTTAGATACATATCTCTCTCCATCTCTCTCAAATCTTCAAGTTTTGGTTCCATCTCTTCATCACCATCAAGCACCACCACCACTACTCTATTTCCAGCAGCTAGGAGAGCTTTCCAGCAGCTAGGAGGCATCCATTCTTCAAGCAAAAAGGCAACCAAGACTTGTCTACAAGGGTAAGTACTCCACCCCTCTTTTCTAGCTCATTTTTGGTTCATTTCTTGGCCCTATTTCTATACTGTTTTGAGCTCCGACCAATACTGAAAGTGGTCCTCTTTTGAGCTCATTTTCATCTTTGTTGAAGGGCTCAACCCTGTGTGAGATCCCTAACTTGCACTTGCTTCAATATCATCTTGTATGTCAATATTTTGCATGCTTTTTCTAGCCTATGAGTGATCTGTTTTCGAGCATAATGTAAACTGTGAGTGGGACTATTTTGAACCCCTCTTCAACATTTAAGAAGGGCTCAACCCTGTTGGGCCCCCTATCTTGCACTTGCTTCACAATTCCTCCTATTTACCGTAAATTTGCATGATTTGTTTGCCTATATTAAATTGTTTTGGAGCATGTCATGAACTGTGAGTAAGCTTATTTTGTGTCCCTCTACAACATGTAGAAGGGATCAACCTTGTTGGGGGTCTCCATGTTATACTTGTCATTATATCCCTCTTTGACCCCCATTTTTGCATGCTTTTTTAAGCTTATCTAGCTTCTGTTTTCGGCCATCATCAGAACTGGAAAGAGTCATATTTTGATCTTCTTGACATATTTAATTAAGGGTCTTTTCTGGTTTGATGAATGTTTGGGGTACCTCATGTTATAGCCTTATGTATCCTAGTTCTTGCATGACATTTTTAGCATGTTTACATACTGAGTCGGGGGATGTCATCTACTGTAAATGTTCATATTTTTAATCCCTCATCAGTATTGTAGAAGGGTACTTTTCCATTTGGGCATCGCATGCATCACTTGTTTCAATACCCCTCTCTTGGCCCCATTTTTGCATGCCGTTGTTGTCCTATCTATGCTTACTATTTCGCCATGTTTCGTACTGTAAAAAATGCTATTTTGGGGCTGCCTTGCTACTGTTTTGCATGTCATGTACCAATTATGCATGTTTAGTATGGCTGTAGGCCATTTCGGGTGCTTAATATTGCATTTCGGGATCATTCCATGCTTCGGGTGCACTTTGGCCATGTTTCAGGGTTGTTTTCCCCCACATTTCAGTGCTAAAATTCATTTGCATGTTTGCATATCATTTCCATGTCATTTCATGCCTTACGGCCATTTTCTCGGTTTGCGCGCCCGTATGCACGCATTTCGAGGCACTTCATTTTCATCCATCGGCCTCTTATGTGAGTGTGGCTGAGGCTCACTCATGTTAGTGTAAGTCCATTTTGCATTCTGTATGTCATCTTAGTCTCATTGCATCGTGTATGCCATTTCCTCGGTTTGCGCGCCCGTGTGCACTCATTTCGAGGCACTTCATTTTCATCCATCGGCCTCTTATGTGAGTGTGGTTGAGGCTCACTCATGTTAGTGTAAGTCCATTTTGCATTCTGTATGTCATTTTAGTCTCATCGCATTGCGTATGCCATTTTCTCGATTTGCGTGCCCGCGTGCACGCATTTCGAGACATCTCATTTTAGTCTCATTGTATATCATATTTAAGGCCGTTTCATGCCTTTATATTATCGCCTCGGTTTGCGTGCCCGTGTACATGCATTTTGAGGCATCTCATTTTCATCTATCGGCCTCTTCTGTGAGTGTGGCTGAGGTCCACTCGTGTTAGTGTAAGTCCAGTTTGCATTGCATATGTCATTCCATGCCTTAGGGTCATCGCCTCGGTTTGCGTGCCCGCGTGCACGCATTTCGAGGCATCTCATTTTCATAGCATAGTGCATGCTAGGATTGTATTTTAGTCGCATTCATGCATATCATGCATATTGCATCGTGTTCGGGATAGGAGTTAGCCCGGACACGGGAAACGAGGCGCGTTTCGTATTCCGAGTGACGGAACGGGTCTCAATTCCCAAGTCACCGACACTCCGGATTACCCATGATGGAGTTAGGTTTAGTTGTAGCATTCATCTGCATTTATCCTATATTGAGTTGTGCAATCCGACTCCTCGGCCATCATGCATCGAGATGCGTGATTGGTGGCACGAAGATCGAGGCATGCATATATCTGTGAAATACATTGCTATGCCCCTTTCCTGCTCTCTGTTACAGCAAAATGAAGAATCAGTAACTTTTCAGAGTCTGACACGCATTTCGAGAAAAGGTGCAAACAGAGGCTAATTGGGGCATCCCAGTGGATTTCCGCGCAAAGCAGCCCAAACATGCATCATTTCATTGTCCGGAGCGGAATCAAGGCAGCCCCCCTAGCTTGCATGCCAGTTTACAGCTTTCTTAGTTTAATTTGTTAATTAATTAGGAATTTGTATATTATTCGGACTGTATTATTCTTTCATTTCGGACTGTATTATTATTTATTCGGACCCTCTGCGCGAGGGCATAATTGTAATAAGTGTGGGTGAGTGTGATGTATGTCTTCCAACCCCACGTCTTTCTTCCCTTTTTATTTACCCGCTTATGATGGTTAGATATAGGGCATCTTTCGATTAGCATACAGTATGACAGCATGTTTGCATCATTCATCTGTCTTGCACGCACCGGGCTCGGCGCATCATACAAACTGCATTTGTATTTCAATTCCAAATTGAATACGTGTTAGTTGTAGCATTTCATATGCCATATTTAGAATAGCCGAGCCTGCTATAGTTGCATTATTGCATGTGTTGTATTAGGCATTTCTGTATAATTAGGATCATGCATGATTTCTAATCAGCTTCTATTTTGGCTTGGAGTACTCGGTGAGTTTTATGCTTTAGCATCCTTGCACGCGTGTGAGTGTTGCCATGATAGCATGCTTGCCATGAGGCTAATTGCTTATGTGATATAACTGCCTTGAATGCCTGTGGATGGAGGTTAGGTTATTTGGATTGGAACAATTCATCAAATGTTTGTTTTAAGCCCACTAGACAGTGGCAAAACCATGTTTTCTAAGCCCACCTGAGGGTGGCAAAATCTGCATTTTAAGCCTACCTGCGGGTAGCAAACCATTTTTCAAACAAACAAACACGAAGTGTTTTGTTCCAATTCAGACGACTCAGTCTATACTTATTTGCTGCAAGCATCACATAGTAACCTAGGCTAATAACCGGAATAAGAGCATACAATGTTTTCAAAAACAGATATCATGGTTAGTAGAGGCCGGTCTTTGACCGGGCGAGCGGGGTGCTCACGAAGTGACCTTCCCCAATCGTACCCAAGTTCCCGAGCTGAGGCAACTTTGGTGATGACGGACACGTGGCCTTTGGCACCGAGTCAGGGTTTCCTAAATTTCCCATTTTAAAAAATATTTAGGTGGCGACTCTGTATCTGGCAAAGCAGTCCATGTTTGGCACTTCTTTCAAAAATCTGTTTTCCAAACGATTGCCGGATTTGGACTCTTTGGTTCAAGATTAAGAACCGTGACACGAAATCGAGTCCGAGCTGTAGCGAGGTCCCCCCGCGGGCTTGTTACAAATATTATTCAGGGATTTTTAGTCTCTTTTAAAAAAAATCCCCAATTTCTAGATTTTCTCAGAAAAACTATACAACTCAAATCTTTTAAAAGCAAACTTTCCAAAATCATCTTTTCTTTAATCAACAAAGATCAAAGATCATTTTAAAAGAATAAGAGACAAACCCACTTTCAAAATCGCTCAACTTCTTGAATCAACAATCAATTTTCAAAGCTATCTGTAGACACCTCATTTTTGACCGACCTTAAGACTCAGACGTCACCAATTGAGCGCTCGGTGATGTTGCATATTTTGCTCATTCTGGAGTTTCAGAGTCACGGCTGCAAGCCCTGCCTCCGGACTTCCGGACTCTTTTGTGCTTTGCCTCGGTTTGCGAACCAGGCCCTGTTTTCTTTGTTTTCTCTTCTCGAAGGGAGGGAGAGGTCTCGTAGACCATCTCTCAGTGGCCGTAGGCTACGTTTCGTGGTCGTAGGCCATTTTTCTCGTTTGGAGCCCGGTTCCCG
Source organism: Camellia japonica (assembly GCA_030407325.1). Taxonomy (NCBI): domain Eukaryota; kingdom Viridiplantae; phylum Streptophyta; class Magnoliopsida; order Ericales; family Theaceae; genus Camellia; species Camellia japonica. The sequence goes on along the minus strand of JAPPVO010006289.1, from coordinate 41,038 downwards.
ATTTTCGGAGCCGTCGGCCGTGTGCCTCGGTTCGGGACCGCTTAACCACCTCCGTTTGCTCCGGTTTTTAGCATACACCTTGTTTCCTCCCTTTTGAGGGACACTGTGGCCCGAGAGACCAACTTTGTGGTCGAACGCCACCTTCGGTGCTTAACAGCCTGTTTTCGGGGTCCCGAACCGTGCGTTTCGGCCCCCGAACCCTCGTTTTGCATCGGTTTGGGTTCATTTTTGGTAGGGACCTTATTTTCATTGTTAAGAAGGTTGTAGGAAGGTGGGAGGCCAGCAATTGTTCTGAAAAACCAGCTTTATTCCTTTATCGCTCTTCATCGCCCGTTTTCTTCACTAGAAAGCTAATTTTTCCCATTCCCGGGCCACTTTTTCTGACTTTCCACCACACCATTGTGTTGTACACACCTGGGAGGCCACCAATATGGGTAGGCCGGCCAGCAATTCTTCATGACCCTTTTGAAGCCCTCTAAAAAGTTGGTTTTTCTCTCTCCTGGGTTACATTTTCTGGTTTTTCTCCACACAGCTGTGTTGTACACACATGGGAGGCCACCTTTCTGGGGTGGCCGGCCAGCAATTTTCTTGACCTCTTTGACCCCTGGCCGGCCGGCCAGGGGAGGTGGCCGGCCGGCCACCTGAACCTTTTGCACCTGGGCGGCCAAGTTTCTCTCTCCTGGTGCATTCCAGCTGTGCCAGCTGTGTTGCACCAGATCCTCTACCCGAGGGTCTGTCTTTTGGGGGGAAATTTGAATTGGTTTTTCCCCCCTTTTCTTTCACTCCTCTCCCTCTATATAACCAGCACCCACCTCCATTTCTAAGGGTTAGAAAAAATCAGCCAAAGCTCACCCCCTTCTCCCTCCATTTTCACTATTCCAAGCTCCAAAACCCTAGTTTCTTGGCCATTTTGCACTACAACCCATAGCCTACCACCTCCATCATCCATTCCAGCCCCTTGGAGGTCATTTGCAGAGGTTGAAAGCTCATTTTCTTGGACCAAAAGCTGCTGGAGGTCGGCTCTACAAGGGTAAGCTCCTATTTTCCCCATTTTTGCACTATTTTGTTCTATATCTTAGCTCCTTTTGCTTACATTTTTGGGCTTCGGCCTGAACTGAAAATAGTCTTATTTTGAGCTCATATTCATGTTTGATCAAGAACTTTTTTCTGTTTGAGGTATTCTACTCACCCTTTGTGTTGTATCCCTCTTTTTGGCCCTTATCTTGCATGATATATTAGCCTTGCTTGCGAGCATTTGTGGGCTTCGAGCTAAACTGTAAAGTGCCTTATTTTGAGCCCCTCTTCAACTTTGTTGAAGGGCTCTTTACTGTTTGAGGCCATCTACTTCCCCTTACCCTTTATCTCTCTTTTAGGGCCATTTTTGCATCATATTGTAGCCTTACTTGTGAGCATATTCGAGATTTTCCATAAACTGTAAAGTATCTTTTTTTGAGCCCCTATTCAATTTTGTTGAAGGAACTTGGCTGTTTGAGGCCTTTTACTGCCCTGTTTGTTCAATCTATCTTTTAGAGCTGTTTTTGCATGATACATTAGCCTTATTTGTGAGCCTTTTTGGATCTCGACCTAAACTGAAAAAAGTCTTGTCTTGACATCATCTTAATGTTTGATTAAGGTCTATTTTCTGTTTGGGGTCATCTTCCCCCTATGCATGCTTCATCTCTTCATGATTAGGGCTATGTATTAGAACACTTGCATTGGCCATAGTTTGGCCTCTTAGCCACTGAAATTCAGTGAATTTTCAGTGGTTTGGGTGTATTCTTGAAGGCCAAAATCAGAGGGGGGTGACCCCCTCTCTCCTTGTCTTGTTTGGTGGCCTTTTTGGCCTTCCAAAGGACCCCCTATTTGCAAGCTTCCAAGCTTTGTTTCTATCACTTTTCAGTGGGTTTTAGGACCCTCATAACTCATTTCCAGAGTTGATTCAGCTATGCTAAGTATCCTTGATGCATGCGCTTAATAACCCCTTGCATGGCCCTCTAAAAGAACCCATCATTTGTGCATGTGTTGGCTGCATTTCAGAGGTTGTTTGGGCATGTTTTGGCATGTTTTATTCACTGATTTTTGCTGGTTTGATGAGTTCTCACCTGCTTCATGTACATGCCATGTAACCCATGTTTGCTAGTTAATTTTGCATGTTATTTTAGTCTATCATGCTAGCATCTTTTGGTCATGCTTTGAACTAGAAATGTTCATGTTTTGGGACTGCCTTGGCTCTGTCTTTGTGCTTCATAGTCAAATAATGCATGCTTTGTATAGCTATAAGTCAATACATGTGCCTAGTTTTGAGTTTCGGGGCTCATCTCATGCATCGGGTGCCATGTTTCCATGTTTCGGGATCATTTTGCATCACATTTCAGTGCTGGAACTTGCATGTTTGTATGCCATATTTCGTGCCTTGCCATGCCTTGTTAGAGTGGCATTTGTGCCTTAGGATCGGTCCTCGGTTTGCGCGCATGTGTGTACGCATCTCGAGTGCCTCATTTTCATCTTATGGCTACTGATGTGAGTGTGGCTGAGGTCCACTCATATTGGTGTAAGTCCATCGTGCATTGTGCCATTCCATTTCACAGCATTGCATATGTTAGGTTGTATATTAGAGCATTGTGTATGCCATGTTACATCGTGCATTGTGTATGCCATTTCATAGCATTGTGTATGCTAGGTTGCATGTTAGGATTGCATTCATGCATGTCATGCATATTGCATTATGTTTGGGATAGGAGTTAGCCCGAGCACGGGAAACGAGGGACGTTTCGTACTCGAGTGACAGAACGTGTCTCAATTCCCAGTCGCCGACACTCCGGATTATCCATGATGGAGTCTAGGTCTAGTTGTGTTTATATGTACATTCATTTCATATTGAGTCGTGCAATTCGACTCCTCGGCCATCATGCATTGAGATGCGTGATTGGTGACACGAGGATCGAGGCGTGCATACATATGTAAAAATACTTTGCCATGCCCCTTTCTTGCTCTCTGTTGCAGCAAATCAAGAATCAATAGCCTTTCAGAGCTTTGCACAATATTCCGGGCTTAATTGTAAACAGAGGCTAATTGGGGCATCGCAATGGATTTCCGCGCAAGGCAACCCGAACATGCATCATTCATCATCCGGAGCAGAGTTGAGGCAGTCCCTAGCTTGCATGCTAATTTACTGCTTTCCTAGATTAATTTGTTAATTAATTAGGATTTTGTATTTATTCGGACTGTAGTTATTTATTCGAGACTGTATATTATTTATTCGGACCCTCCGAGCGAGGGCGCAATTGTAATAAGTGTGCGTGTGTGCGATGTATGTCTTCCAACCCCACGTCTTTCTCCCTTTTATTTACCAGCTTATGATGGTTAGATTAGGGCATGTTTCAATTAGCATACAGTATGATAGCATGTTTGCATTCATTCATCTGTTTTGCATGCACCGGGCTCGGCGCATCATACTCACTGCATTGTATTTCAATTCCGAGTTGAATACATGTTAGCTGTAGCATTCCATATGCCATGTTTAGAATAGCCGAGCCTATCTTAGTTGCATTCCTGCATGTGTTGCATTAGGCATTTCTGTATAGTTAGGATCATGCATGGATTTCTAACATAGTTTCTGTTTTGGCTTGGAGTACTCGGTAAGTTTTTACGCTTTAGCATCCTTACATGTGTGTGAGTGACTGGCATGATAGCATGCTTACCATGAGGCTATTTGCTTATGTGATATAACTGCCTGAATGCCTGTGGGTGAAGGTTGGGTTATTTGGATTGGAACAATGCATTGACTGTGAGTTTTAAGCCCACTAGATAGTGGCAAAACCATCTTTTCTAAGCCCACCTGAGGGTGGCAAAATCTGCATTTTAAGCCTACTTACGAGTCGCAAACCATCTTTCAAAAACAAACATGAAATGTTTTGTTCCAATTCAGGCGACCCGGTCTATACTTGTATGCTGTGCGCATCACATAGTAAATCTAGGCTAATAACCGGAATAAGAATGCATAAGGTTTTCAAAACTCGATATCATGGTTAGTAGAGGCCGATCTTTGATCGAGCGAGCGGGGGTGCTCACGAAGTGACCTTCCCCAATCGTACCCAAGTTCCCGAGCCGAGGCAACTTTGGTGATGACGGACACGTGGCCTTAGGCAAACGAGTCAGGGTTTCCTAAATTTCCCCAAAAATAAAATATTTAGGTGGCGACTCTGTATCTGGCAAAGCAGTCCATGTTTGGCATTTCTTTCAAAAAAATCTGTTTTCTCAAAACGATTTGCCGGATTTGGACTCTTTGGTTTAGATTAAGAACCATGACAATTTGAGTCCTGAACTGTAGTGAGCCCAAATGAACAGAACGGGGACTCATCCTCCCGGGGCGTTCGGGGACGTCTACAGTTTCTGGCGACTCTGCTGGGGACTTAGAGAACTTGACTCGAACTCATGATATCTTGTTTTGACTACACTTATGTGTTTCTTTGCATTGCATGTGCATTGGTGCGCCTAGGACACAGTGTTTGCCATCTGCTATTCCTGAGCGGTTTTCCAGAGGCTGCGTGCCATAAGGCTTACCGGTTACGGGCTCTGCCAGTATGGGAACACAAACCTCGGTTTTTACCGGGGCACCCTTTTGACCATTCAACCTAGTGCATATTCGGAATCCATAGTGACCATTCCAAACTAGGGCAGGTTGCTTACCCGATTATAGGTTGTTTGAAACCGCTGCGTGCGTAGTGAAACCCTAGCTCCTGACAAAATAGGACAGGGAAACCCTACCCCAACATAGGGGTGTTTTGGCTCTCACTTATCTGTTATGTGCTTTTAGAGTGCGTCTCTACAGGGAATGCATGTATCAGTTTACAAGTTTGGGCATCAGGCCTGCGAGCATCAGTTCAGTATTTTTTGGGATTCAGTTTACCTGAGGGTATCTGTTTACGGGCAGAATTCTGTAGGGGCACAGTCATTCAGCTCTGCTCATATGGGTTATCGTGAAATCAGGCTGAGATACTGTCTGTTTTCTCTTTTGCTAGGTAGTCTTGGAACCATAACTTCAGAAGGCTCCAATATCCCCCGAGTACACCGAACTTGTGTTGATAGACTTTGTCGGGTCAGAGATTCAGTTCAAGGGCAATCGGTGTTCCTTTACCAGAGGCAGGGTGAAAAGGTCGGTCAGGCACAGATCACCAGTACAGCAGCTACCAGCTCAGTGGTCTTCGAACAGCCAGGTTGAGATTTCCGGGTCTACTACAGAGATAGATATACTGGTGGTTCAATCAGATCAGGACAGTATGTCAGGCTTAGAAGAGATGGTGCGCCAGCTCCAGGATAGTATGAAAGCCATGCAGCAAGACGCTGTCCGTCAAGCAGAATTCGCCAAGAAACAGGCCGTGGTCATAGCCCAATAGGCAGAGACAATTGCCAGGTTAGAGCAGCAAACTGGAGTATCTACTTCACACCAGGCTCCTCCTCCACCAAGAGTTTCCATACTCGGGGAGGCAACCCACGTCCAAGATGATACGGACATTCCAGGCGGGCCAGCTCCGCCCCCGGTTCTACCCCAACTATCTAAAACACCCACCAACCTACCAGACTCCCCGCTTGATGTTGAGATGGACCCCACAGCATTGAAAGTAAGCAAGCTCGAGAAATTGTTCAAAAAGTCTCAGGGGGCCCACTCTATTCCTGATATAGAGGATGGTTATACCGACTCAGTGGTGACCTTGCCGGAGCGGTTTAAAATGCCGCATATCGATCGATTCGATGGCTCTGAAGACCCAATGGTGCACCTCCACCTGTTTTCTGATATCTTGAGGCCAATGGGTTTAACCACAGCTCAGAAGTTGTCTCTCTTTGGCCGAACCATGTCTGGGATAGCCGCAATTTGGTATGCGAAATTGGAGGACTCTGTGAAACGGAACTGGGAAGAGCTGGCTGAGGCCTTTATTGCTCAATACTCCTACAACACACAGATCGAGGTCACAACTCGTGATCTCCAAGTCACCCGCCAAGAGCCAAAGGAGGGTTTCTCAGAGTTCGTGACAAGATGGAGAGCAAAGGCCTCAATGATGACTACAAGGCCTTCCGACAAAGATCAGATCAGGATGATTGTTCGGAATCTGCATGGCAAGTTGCTGCAAAAGATGGTCGTTCTACCTCTGTTTACCTTTCCAGCCCTTCACGAAATGGGGGTTCAAATCGAGGATGCCATCAGACAAGGGATCTTTGCAGAAGATAATGAGCCTTTGAAGAGGAATGTTGCTCGCAGTTCCAATGCTACTACTGATGGTAGCACAACTGCGAAATGCTCAGAAGTAGACACTATCACCACTTCCCTCAATGACCAAAAACCAACCACTTCAACTCAGCCCCAAGCCCGAAAATTCCATCCTCTTTACATGAGTCTCTCCCAAGCTTTGAAAAAGCTACAAGAAGAAGGGCACCTAGAACTCCTAGAACCCCAACCCCTTCCAAATCCTCTTCCACCAAGATATGACCCAGCTAAATACTGTGCCTATCATCAACAACACGGCCATGATACGAACCGTTGCATCCGCCTCCGTCATAAGATTCAGGATCTTATTGACGAAGAGACCCTAGCTCCACCTAAAGGACCTCAGGTTAGTACTGATTCGTCACCTCCCCATCTCAACCTCATCCATACACTACCATCCACCTTCGACCCCAGCATATACATCACCCCAGCCCATTTACCCAAGCCTGAGGTGTTCATTCCAGAAAGCATGGACTTATGCATGATGGATGCACCTGGACCCCAATCATCTCAAACCCGTGAGCCCACTACTTCTGAGCTAAAGAGAATGATCGAAGATCTTCAAAGAACTGTGACAGATCTAGCCTCTGGGACATTGGCTCCATCATCGACCACAGCACATGCTAGGAGTTTCACGACAAAAGGCTCTCCAATCTTGGGACTGGATGCATTTGAAGAAAGCCAAACCCTTGGCAAAGGGGAAGCAGGTGGTAAAAACAAGGTAGGGGCAAGCATTGGTCCCCATGAACACCTTCAACGGGCTGTTGAGGCTTTGAAGGCCGAAGGACTAAACAAACAGCAAGTGCTTGCAGTGGTTGCAAAAACTGTGGATGATACTTTTGCCACTCAAGTTGGGGGTAGTCTGAATCAAGGGGCAAGCCGAGATAAGAGATATTGTACCAGAAACACCCCTTTCAGCTCCAATCCTACACTCAGAAGAGATCATCAAAAGTCAGCACCTACCGCCCCTTTCGCCGGTACATCCAACATAACCAGCTCACAACTTGCCAAATACCCACCTCGGGGCCAGAGGGTGTTCACCCCACTGGACATGTCTCTGTCAACGGCCCTGAGGGTCCTGATCGAAAAGGGGCATCTGAAGCCCCTGGAGCCACGGCCATTACTGAATAAACTTCCTCTCTCCCACAACCCGGCGAAGTACTGTGTCTTTCATCAACAAGCTGGCCATGACACTGACATGTGTCTTCGTCTTCACCATGAAATACAAGATCTGATTGATAAAAAGGTCATCTTCGCGTCAGGTCCTGCAAAGTCTATCGGCACTGGATCGGTGAACTTGGGGGATAATGTGACCATGTGATCGGGGGATGAACCACCTGTGGATGGCGCTCAGTTTACTCCAGATATGGTGGATGGCATGCACTGTTTTGAGCACATTTGCGAATGTTCTTAATTTGTACTTTCTGACTTGGGTATTGGGTCAGTCTTGTTGTTTGTACAGAGTCAGTCTTTTCTTACTGAGTCAGTTGGGTCTGTCTTGTTGTACCAAGTCAGTCCTATTTTGTTGGAGTCGGGTGATTTCAGGGGTGTTACCTCGGACATCACTATCTTGTTTTGTGTTTGTCTTTTCGTTTTGTCTTGAGTCTGTTTCTGCCACGGAGCCAGTTGTGCCAACAGATCTGAAATGAAACAACAGTGATTTTCACATCCTTGTGTTTACTTCTACCTTGTGCCAGTTGTGCTAGAAGTTTGAATGAAACGGTAGTGCATTCCACCTGCTCTTCTGTGCCTCGAAATTATTGCATTGACCTAAGTTTTTCAAAACTTTTTGAACACTGCAGTGAAAACGAAGAGGAAGGAATTCCTCGGGATTTGCAAAAATTTGATCAATTGAGAGAAAGAGAGGCATGCTACGCCCTTAATGAATGAAATCATGCTTGTTAGTGTGAATACTGGGAAGGATCCTGGCTTGATCCAGATTGGTTCTACACTGTCTTCAGCGCGAGCGACTGGTCGCTTCCTTAAAAGATTTCAAAAAATGTTTTGCGCGGTCCTCCGAAGACCTGTGTAGAATCGCTCTTGAGATTGTGCAGCTTAGGATCGCTCTCAGCCTCGAGACTCGACCCCTCTGCTTTCAAAACCTTGAACTCAGATTCAGAATGTTCAACGGTCAATCACGATGTGAGGCCTGTGTGGCCAGATTTGACGCAGCCCTCGAACTAGGGCAGGGAAGTCAGATCAAGAAGATCAGATGTCATCAAAAGAAGCTTGCGAAGCTAGATCAGAAGCACCCCTCGAACTAGGGGCAAAAATGTCAAAGGTGTTCGAAGATTCAAAAAATTGGGATGTTTCTCAAGCTAACAAAGATCGGCAAGAATGCCAAATCCCAGAAGGGAGGAAAGAAGAAAGAATTGCTGAAGGATAACCGAGTTCCTATCCACAACACTAGGGGCAGATTCAGCCCCCCATTGGATGGACTCCTGCATCGTCAGCAAACAGCGACCATTCTCCTGGATTCAGATGACTTCAGGATCTCAAAACCATTCGACATGGACAAAGCTACACTTTTATCCTTGAGAGGCTTGCTGGGCCGAAAACCCGAAAGGGCGGCCCAGGCAAAAGTTAGAGCAAGAAAAGAAAAAAAAAAGAAGAACAAAAAAAGAAAAAAAAAAAGAACAAAAAAGGAAAAATGCAAAGAAAAGAACAAAAAAAGAAAATCAAAAAAGGAAATGAAAAAAGAATTAAAGAACATAGCTCGCAAGGTTGAAAACCCCAGAAAGGGCGGTCTTGGCAAAAGTTAGAGCGCAAAAGGAGAGGTTAATACCCGAGTGTACCTTCCCCGGAACTACGTAAGGCTTGATTCCCATCTTTGGGATACGTAGGCAACTTCATTCTGAAGTCCAGCCGTAAAACACTTCAAATTGATTATGTCCATGTAATGGTTTTGATCATCTTTGCCTTCTCTGTATCCAAGGGTTTGGTTGTGTTCGTCACTCTGAGGACTGACTACAATGCACTGTGGTGCCATTCAAACAAGGGGCAACTTTCCGTTGCCATTCAATGCGCTGCGGTGCCATTCAAACAAGGGGCAACTTTCCGTTGCCATGCAGTGTCCTTCAGACAAGGGGCGGTGTTCCTTCTGATCTGAAGTTGTGCATCTCAAGAGTAAGTTCTGTGCTCGCTTAGCAGTGGCTGTTTGCCAAAATGGTTTTTGAGAATTTTTACTGAGGTTGACTAATTCTCTCAAAAATTATTCCACTTTTCCAAAACTGGACCATTTTCTTGGACCCAAAAAGGAAAATTTTCAGTGCTCATAGCCTGACTTGCATGATTTTCAAATCAAAAATCGAACAAGCATGTTAATCTAACTCTCATTTTAGTCAAAATTGTTTTAGTAAAAAGCAAAAACAAAAATGGTCAAAATGATGAACTAAGGGCACAGTTGAGTCAGGTTTTCTGTCCTTTCCCCTTTATCAACGCACTTGCCGAAAGGGCACCGTATTCGCCAGAAAAGGGCACCATTGAAGCTGACCGCAAAAAGGGCAGAAAGCTCTCACATCCTCCAAGCAACGAGGTATCAAGCCAAGTGCGAAGCACGAATTGGAATGGATCAAGATGTTCCACTTCCTCGTCTGGACAGATCTAACCACGTCCAAATTCCCTAGCAGAACATCGTCCACTGATGTCAGCCGAAGATTTGCTACACACCCAGTTGTAGTACAATCCCTCTGTGGGAGAAACTCACTGTTGTGAACAAGAAGAAAAATCTAGCGGAATGCTAGGGGCAAGAGCCCACAACTTCCTGTTTATCCATCAACCACTCAGGGGAGGGATGAAAAACGAGAGATTAAAGAATAGAGAGGTGTAAGTCGAGAGAAAAGTGAGCAAAAGGGTTTTGAGAGAAAAACCGAGCTTGAGGGCCGAGTGATGTGAGAATCACAAATTAGAAAGGGTGGGAAACATACCCGGAGAAACTGGCTCCTCGTGATCTGAGGTCTCTCGTCTTTGTAACACGTCTGTGTGTCGTGTCTTTTGTTTTGGTTTTGTTTACCTCAACTCTTGTTTTGAGTCGGTTCCGAGCGTGTCTCGATGTGTTTAGATTGTTTACCGTTTGTTTTCCATTGTTGAGTCTTTTTCACTGTGTTCAGTCATAGGCTCAATACCCGGTTAAGAACTCATTTCTCAATTTCAAAATGAATCGTTTTGTGCTCAGGAGTGCCGTGCCGTTCTCCAAATTTGTGCAAAACAGGATTTGTTCTTTCATAAAACCGCAGGGTTCACCCAGGTCATGTGAAAATAGTAAAACCAGGGCCTATCTGAAGCTATATGGGTTCCAGACTGCAAAGCAAAAGAAAAGAGGGAAAATTTGGAGCATCTTAGCATGTTTCAACTTTAGCAAAATCCGAGACTGCATTCCAGGTGCACTTTCTCAGGCCTCGCCGTTTCTCTGGAGTATGAGTGTATCTCGACCCTAAGTGTAAGCCTGCTTCAAGTCAGAGTGGTAGTCCAAGCAGCACCTGAGGGTTTCACATGCAGATGTTATCTCTCGCCAATATGAACGAGGTGTGCCCTTTTTGAGCTGAGTGTGTTGCAAAGTCCTCTAAGAGGTAAATCAGAGGCACCAGGGTACATATTTGATGCTCCTCTATTGCATAGAATGTGAACTTTCATATACACTGTTGTTGCATGCGTGCCGCGCATCGTTATGATTCATGCATAGAATATGCTTGTTTTCGATTCCGCATAGAATATGCTTTGCTTGTCTCATACATAGAATATGCTTTCAATATTGCATAGAATGTGCTTCCATACTTGCATAGAAGATGCATTTTTATCGCACTTTCTTGTGCATTTTATCTCATTCGCACTGTCTTGTGCACTTACACTTGGTATCTCACTCGCACTGTTTAGTGCATTTCAAATCAATCGCGCTGTTTAGCGTATCGCACTGTTTTGTGCATTTCAAATCAATCGCGCTGTTTAGCGTATCGCACTATTTTTGTGCATTTCAAATCACTCGCGCTGTTTAGCGTATCGCATGTTTTGTGCAGTTTATCATTCGCGCTGTTTTGCGCATCGCACTATTTTGTGTAGATTATCTTTCGCGTTGTTTTGCGCATCGTACTGTTTTGTGCAGGTTATCATTCGCGCTATTTTGCGCATCGCACTGTCTTGTGCACTTTCGCATTTCTAATCACTCGCGCTTTCTTGCGCATTGCACTGTTTTGTGCAGTTTACACTCGCGCTGTTTAGCGTATCGCATTATTTTGTGCAGTTTACACTCGCGCTGTTTAGCGCATCGCACTGTTTTGTGCAATTTACTTTCGCGTTTTCTTGCGCATCGCACTGTTTTGTGCATTACATTGTATCATTCGCGCTATCTTGCGCATCCCACCTGCACTTGTTAGTGCATTGCATTTCATTTCGCGCTATTTTGCGCATCGCACTGTTTTGTGCGCCTTACTTGCATTGTGCATGCATTTTATCGCGCTATCTTATTTGTATCGCACTGTTTTGTGCATTCACCCTGCTCGTACTGTTTTGTACACCTTTAGCATCGCACTGTTTTGTGCATTCACTCTGCATCGCACTGTCTTGTGCACATTGTTTTTTTGTATCATTCGCACTGTCTTGTGCACTCTCTGGTCTAGGAGACCCTAAATCCTCTAAAGGTGTAATTCCTTTGGTGTTTGTCGTGCCCGAACGATTTCCAGTGGTCTGGTATAGCCACCTGCCTGTGTTAGCAGTGAGTTCCTAAGAGACCAACTGAGACGGTGGAAACTAGAGTTCGAATGGTTCATGCCTAGAACACAAAGGTTCGGGATTTCCGAGACTAAAGTCTGGTTTAAATACCCAGGGGTATATCCTCGGCTTGAAATCTGTATGGCAGCCCCATAGATTGAGATAGCATATGTGTGCGCCTCAATTCTGGATACTGAATCAACCTAGTCTGTCACCCTGTTGGAGAATAGGGAAAGCTGCGACCATAGTTAGGGAGAAAAGTAGTACCTACAGTTCAACTAAGAAGAAGCGAAAGACCCCCAGCAGCATGAGGCACGATATTGTATGTATGGTTCATTTGAAGCTGGTGCGACCAGACGAATCGCGCAGGTATTGTATCTTCTCCGTATGAGATGCGGCGAGAATTGAATAATTTTCCGCATTCTTAAAACTACATGAAATGTAGTTTGATTTGCATTGCATTCTTGCTTAAAACTATTGCATTTATCGTGAATATTTGTTTCACTACAGCTTGCTGCTTTGCATGATCATGAGTTACATTCGGCTTCGTGCATATCGTCTTGCCTTTTGCCCCTGCCTGCGGGCACATTTCTTTGTTATCTTGCATGTTAGTCTAAGTCTTCGGTCTTGTCAAAAATGGGTCGTCTCTAGGCTTTGACATTCACTCCCGTCAAATATGACTTCCGAGTTCTGTCAAAGAGGGGCAACTGTAGACACCCCATTTTTGACCGACCTTAAGACTCAGACGTCACCAATTGAGCGCTCGGTGATGTTGCATATTTTGCTCATTCTGGAGTTTCAGAGTCACGGCTGCAAGCCCTGCCTCCGGACTTCCGGACTCTTTTGTGCTTTGCCTTGGTTTGCGAACCAGGCCCTGTTTTCTTTGTTTTCTCTTCCCGAAGGGAGGGAGAGGTCTCGTAGACCATCTCTCAGTGGCCGTAGGCTACGTTTCGTGGTCGTAGGCCATTTTTCCTGTTTGGACCCCGGTTCCCGGTTTTCGGAGCCGTCGGCCGTGTGCCTCGGTTCGGGACCGCTTAACCACCTCCGTTTGCTCCGGTTTTTAGCATACACCTTGTTTCCTCCCTTTTGAGGGACACTGTGGCCCGAGAGACCAACTTCGTGGTCGAACGCCACCTTCGGTGCTTAACAGCCTGTTTTCGGGGCCCCGAACCGCGCGTTTCGGCCCCCGAACCCTCGTTTTGTATCGGTTTGGGTTCATTTTTGGCAAGGACCTTATTTTCATTGTCAGGAAGGTTGTAGGAAGGTGGGAGGCCAGCAATTGTTCTGAAAAACCAGCTTTATTCCTTCATCGCTCTTCATCGCCCGTTTTCTTCACTAGAAAGCTAATTTTTCCCATTCCCGGGCCACTTTTTCTGACTTTCCACCACACCACTGTGTTGTACACACCTGTGAGGCCACCAATATGGGTAGGCTGGCCAGCAATTCTTCCTGACCCTTTTGAACCCCTCTAAAAAGTTTGTTTTTCTCTCTCCTGGGTTACATTTTCTGGTTTTTCTCCACACAGCTGTGTTGTACACACATGGGAGGCCACCTTTTTGGGGTGGCCGGCCAGCAATTTTCTTGACCTCTTTGACCCCTGGCCGGCCGGCCAGGGGAGGTGGCCGCCGGCCACCTGAACCTTTTGCACCTGGCCGGCCAAGTTTCTCTCTCCTGGTGCATTCCAGCTGTGCCAGCTGTGTTGCACCAGATCCTCTGCCCGAGGGTCTGTCTTTTGGGGGGAAATTTGAATTGGTTTTTCCCCCATTTTCTTTCACTCCTCTCCCTCTATATAACCAGCACCCCACCTCCATTTCTAAGGGTTAGAAAAAATCAGCCAAAGCTCACCCCCTTCTCCCTCCATTTTCACTATTCCAAGCTCCAAAACCCTAGTTTCTTGGCCATTTTGCACTACAACCCATAGCCTACCACCTCCATCATCCATTCCAGCCCCTTGGAGGTCATTTGTAGAGGTTGAAAGCTCATTTTCTTGGACCAAAAGCTACTGGAGGTCGGCTCTACAAGGGTAAGCTCCTATTTTCCCAATTTTTGCACTATTTTGTTATATATCTTAGCTCCTTTTGCTTACATTTTTGGGCTTCGGCCCGAACTGAAAATAGTCTTATTTTGAGCTCATATTCATGTTTGATCCAGAACTTTTTTCTGTTTGAGGTCTTCTACTCACCCTTTGTGTTGTATCCCTCCTTTTGGCCCTTATCTTGCATGATATATTAGCCTTGCTTGTGAGCATTTCTGGGCTTTGAGCCAAACTGTAAAGTGCCTTATTTTGAGCCCCTCTTAAACTTTGTTGAAGGGCTCTTTACTGTTTGATGCCATCTACTTCCCCTTACCCTTTATCTCTCTTTTAGGGCCATTTTTGCATCATATTGTAGCCTTACTTGTGAGCATATTCGAGAATTGCCATAAACTGTAAAGTATCTTTTTTTGAGCCCCTATTCAATTTTGTTGAAGGGAACTTGGCTGTTTGAGGCCTTTTACTGCCCTGTTTGTTCAATCTCTCTTTTAGGGCTGTTTTTGCATGATACATTAGCCTTATTTGTGAGCCTTTTTGGACCTCGACCTAAACTGAAAAAAGTCTTGTCTTGACATCATCTTCATGTTTGATTAAGGTCTATTTTCTGTTTGGGGTCATCTTCCCCCTATGCATGCTTCATCTCTTCATGATTAGGGCTATGTATTAGAACACTTGCATTGGCCATGGTTTGGCCTCTTAGCCACTGAAATCCAGTGAATTTTCAGTGGTTTGGGTGTATTCTTGAAGGCCAAAATCAGAGGGGGGTGACCCCCTCTCTCCTTGTCTTGTTTGGTGGCCTTTTTGGCCTTCCAAAGGACCCCCTATTTGCAAGCTTCCAAGCTTTGTTTCTATCACTTTTCAGTGGGTTTTAGGACCCTCATAACTCATTTCCAGAGTTGATTCAGCTATGCTAAGTGTCCTTGATGCATGTGCTTAATAACCCCTTGCATGGCCCTCTAAAAGAACCCATCATTTGTGCATGTGTTGGCTGCATTTCAGAGGTTGTTTGGGCATGTTTTGGCATGTTTTATTCACTGATTTTTGCTGGTTTGATGAGTTCTCACCTGCTTCATGTACATGCCATGTAACCTATGTTTGCTAGTTAATTTTGCATGTTATTTTAGTCTATCATGCTAGCATCTTTTGGTCATGCTTTGAACTAGAAATGTTCATGTTTTGGGACTGCCTTGGCTCTGTCTTTGTGCTTCTTAGTCAAATAATGCATGCTTTGTATAGCTATAAGTCAATACATGTGCCTAGTTTTGAGTTTCGGGGCTCATCTCATGCATCGGGTGCCATGTTTCCATGTTTCGGGATCATTTTGCATCACATTTCAGTGCTGGAACTTGCATGTTTGTATGCCATATTTCGTGCCTTGCCATGCCTTGTTAGAGTGGCATTTGTACCTTAGGATCGGTCCTCGGTTTGCGCGCATGTGTGCACGCATCTCGAGTACCTCATTTTCATCTTATGGCTACTGATGTGAGTGTGGCTGAGGTCCACTCATATTGGTGTAAGTCCATCGTGCATTGTGCCATTCCATTTCACAGCATTGCATATGCTAGGTTGTATATTAGAGCATTGTGTATGCCATGTTACATCGTGCATTGTGTATGCCATTTCATAGCATTGTGTATGCTAGGTTGCATGTTAGGATTGCATTCATGCATGTCATGCATATTGCATTGTGTTTGGGATAGGAGTTAGCCCGAGCACGGGAAATGAGGGACGTTTCGTACTCCGAGTGACAGAACGTGTCTCAATTCCCAGTCGCCGACACTCCGGATTATCCATGATGGAGTCTAGGTCTAGTTGTGTTTATATGTACATTCATTTCATATTGAGTCGTGCAATTCGACTCCTCGGCCATCATGCATCGAGATGCGTGATTGGTGGCACGAGGATCGAGGCGTGCATACATATGTGAAAATACTTTGCCATGCCCCTTTCTTGCTCTCTGTTGTAGCAAATCAAGAATCAACAGCCTTTCAGAGCTTTGCACAATATTCCGGGTTTAATTGTAAACAGAGGCTAATTGGGGCATCGCAATGGATTTCCGCGCAAGGCAACCCGAACATGCATCATTCATCATCTGGAGCAGAGTTGAGGCAGTCCCTAGCTTGCATGCTAATTTACTGCTTTCCTAGATTAATTTGTTAATTAATTAGGATTTTGTATTTATTCGGACTGTAGTTATTATTCGGACTGTATATTATTTATTCGGACCCTCCGAGCGAGGGCGCAATTGTAATAAGTGTGCGTGTGTGCGATGTATGTCTTCCAACCCCACGTCTTTCTCCCTTTTATTTACCAGCTTATGATGGTTAGATTAGGGCATGTTTCAATTAGCATACAGTATGATAGCATGTTTGCATTCATTCATCTGTTTTGCATGCACCGGGCTCGGCGCATCATACTCACTGCATTGTATTTCAATTCCGAGTTGAATACATGTTAGCTATAGCATTCCATATGCCATGTTTAGAATAGCCGAGCCTATCTTAGTTGCATTCCTGCATGTGTTGCATTAGGCATTTCTGTATAGTTAGGATCATGCATGGATTTCTAACATAGTTTCTGTTTTGGCTTGGAGTACTCGGTAAGTTTTTACGCTTTAGCATCCTTACATGTGTGTGAGTGACTGCCATGATAGCATGCTTACCATGAGGCTATTTGCTTATGTGATATAACTGTCTGAATGCCTGTGGGTGAAGGTTGGGTTATTTGGATTGGAACAATGCATTGACTGTGAGTTTTAAGCCCACTAGATAGTGGCAAAACCATATTTTCTAAGCCCACCTGAGGGTGGCAAAATCTGCATTTTAAGCCTACTTGCGAGTAGCAAATCATCTTTCAAAAACAAACATGAAATGTTTTGTTCCAATTCAGGCGACCCGGTCTATACTTGTATGCTGTGCGCATCACATAGTAAATCTAGGCTAATAACCGGAATAAGAATGCATAAGGTTTTCAAAACTCGATATCATGGTTAGTAGAGGCTGATCTTTGATCGGGCGAGCGGGGGTGCTCACGAAGTGACCTTCCCCAATCGTACCCAAGTTCCCGAGCCGAGGCAACTTTGGTGATGACGGACACGTGGCCTTAGGCAAACGAGTCAGGGTTTCCTAAATTTCCCAAAAATAAAATATTTAGGTGGCGACTCTGTATCTGGCAAAGCAGTCCATGTTTGGCACTTCTTTCAAAAAAATCTGTTTTCTCAAAACGATTTGCCAGATTTGGACTCTTTGATTCAGATTAAGAACTGTGACAATTTGAGTCCTGAACTGTAGTGAGCCCAAATGAACAGAACGGGGACTCATCCTCCCGGGGCGTTCGGGGACGTCTACACTATCGAAGGATGATTTCGAAAATCATCTAGATCTTGCAAATATATATATATATAACTCTAAGAAAATCTCTACCTCAAGTTTTGAAGAAGAAATGAGATGAAACTCCCAAAATCAACGGTGTCGAAACTTGATCTTCACCGTACACAACGAAGCCCTCGAGAAGTTAGCCAACTTTGATGAAGAACCTATGGCAGAACTCTAATAGATCTTGAGAAATCAAGGTTTTGATCCAATTTGATGTAGGGA
This sequence comes from Camellia japonica, assembly GCA_030407325.1. Classification (NCBI taxonomy): domain Eukaryota; kingdom Viridiplantae; phylum Streptophyta; class Magnoliopsida; order Ericales; family Theaceae; genus Camellia; species Camellia japonica. Next base: position 23,445 of record JAPPVO010006289.1, on the reverse strand, counting down.
AATGTAGAGAGAAGGGAGAGGAAAGGGTTTTTAGAGAGAGAGAGACCTAACAAGAGTGAAATACACTCAGCCTAAAGAGAAGAAAAGATGAAAATTTCGGACTCACCTACCACCGCACGTACGGCGCTTCTCCCGCACTTGCACTCCCGTACCTGCATTTATTGCAGTAGCCAACAAGCCCTTCCCTGTTTTCCGCATGTGTAGCTCAAGTAATTTCGAATGCATTTTGTATTTCTGCTTCGGGGGCGCTGTCCCTTGGACCCGCCAAGGGCGTTGCCCCCTGGACCCCTGAGAGCTGACCGGGCAGCTCGATCCCCGACCTGCATTGGCGATGACTTTCCCTTTTTGCATCAGTACACATCCTAACCCTTTATATGAAGCATCACTGTAAATCTGAAACTCATCGGTACCATTAGGTAAGGTTAGGATTGGTGCAGTTACTAGTCTAGTCTTTAGTTCTTGGAAGGCTGATTCACGCTGATCATTCCAGTCAAACTGTACATTCTTCTGTGTCAATTGTGTTAATGGCATTGCAAGCTTTGAGAAATCTTTTACAAATCTCCTATAATACCCAGCCAACCCCAGGAAACTTCTAACTTCTGTCACATTCGTCGGTCTAGGCCAATCCACAATAGCCTCAATCTTCTGAGGGTCTACAGAAACACCATCTCCATTAATTACATGGCCTAAGAATGCTACACTGTCGAGCCAGAATTCGCATTTGGATAATTTAGCATACAGCCTCTTTTCCCTCAAAATCTGCAGGGCAGTTCTCAAATGGTTTTCGTGTTCCTTCCTATCTTTAGAGTAAATCAGAATGTCATCAATAAACACAACAATGAATTCATCAAGATATTGTTTGAAAACCCTATTCATTAGGTCCATAAAGGCTGCGGGTGCATTTGTTACCCCAAAAGGCATTACTAAAAACTCATAATGACCGTATCTAGTTCTGAATGCAGTTTTCTCTACATCTTCTGCCTTGACCTTTAACTGATGATATCCGGATCGAAGGTCAATTTTTGAAAATACTTTGCTCCTTGGAGTTGGTCAAATAAATCATCTATTCGGGGTAATGGATATTTGTTCTTAATGGTCACCCTGTTCAATTCCCGGTAGTCAATGCACAGTCTCAAGGATCCGTCTTTCTTTTTAACAAATAGTACCGGAGCACCCCAAGGTGAGGTACTTGGACGAATAAATTTCTTGTTTAGGAGTTCCTGAAGTTGGGCTTTCAGTTCTTTCAGTTCAGAAGTCGACATCCTATATGGAGTCTTGGAGATGGGTTGTGTTCCAGGCGTTATATCAATGGTGAACTCTATTTCCCTATCAATCAAGTCCCCGGGCAGGTCATCGGGAAACACATCAGGAAAATCATAGACCACAGGAATGGCTTCTACCTTAGTGTCATCAAATGTTGCAGTCAGTATACAGCATAAGTATCCCCTACATCCTTTCCTAAGCAATTTTCTGGCTTTCAGGGCTGAAATCAGATATGGGGGAGAAACTACCCCATTCCCAGTAAAAGTAAATTCGGGCACACCCGGCGGCTTAAACACAACAGACTTACTTGCACATTCAATGGTAGCACAGTATTTAGTCAGCCAGTCCATTCCTAAGATACAATCAAAGTGGGTAATGTCTAAGGATATTAAATCAACATACAATGTCATCTCCCCAACTACAAGATCACATGCCGGATAAACATAAGCACACATCACGGAACCCCAGAAGGCATAGATACAGATAGTAAACAGTTCATGGGTTCTAACGGTCTAGTTAATTTCCGAGAAAAAGCATGTGATACGAATGAATGGGTGGAACCAGAATCAATCAGCACATATGCATTCTGAGCATAGAGAGAAATGGTACCTGACACTACTGATTCAGTGTTTTGCACGTCTCCGGGCACTAAAGCAAATACTCTCCCTTGCCTTAATGCTTCATTCCCGTTGTTACCCCTGGCATTAGTTCGGAAGTTTGATTTGGTCACGGAAGCAGACCCTGCTGAACTGGCTGCGGGGTGACTGGTATTTCCGGATCCCATTGAACAATCTTTCATCATGTGGCCCACTTTGCCACACCGGTAACAGGCACCTGACACACGACGGCATACTCCTCTATGCCTCTTGCCACAATCTGCAGAAGTCGGTATGGACTCACTACTCTGGCCGGAACTACTGGAGGATCCTGTATTTTGTTTCTTTGAAAATGATCGGCCCCGTCTAAAATTGAACCCGGTTCTCTTGCTGTTCCATTCAGCTGGCGGGTTTACAGTCTGTTTCCAAGATTATGTTGTAAGTGGAGGGCACTTTCAACACCCAGAATTCCACTTGTTTAGTCATGCTTCTTGCTCTGATTGGGAGGATTATCTTGCCGACTGGCCACTCTGGCATTGAGTTGAACCCGATCAGGGGAGATACAATAGGTGCCAAGTCTTTGTCCTTCAGTTTCAGTTGTTTGAAGGTTTCGTAATACATTATTTCGCACGAGCTTCCTTGGTCGATCAAAATCCGTTTGATGTCATAATCCATGACACGGAGTGTGACAACCAGTGCATCATTGTGAGGGCAATATATCCTTGCCAAGTCTTTGTCTGAGAAAGATATGACGTTCATGGCTTCTGTTCTCCCCTTTTTGATGGTAGGTTGCGCACTTAATACCTCCCTTAAGTGCTCGGCCTTCTTGATCGTTCCCCTGAGCTCATATACCCGCTCAGGTTCGAATACCCCATGTATCACGTTTATCACGCCTTGAGGTGGGGGGTCGATCGGCATTCCATCTGGGTGGTCGTGGTTCTGGGGGGCTGGCTGCGTTCCTCCCTCAATGTATTGGTCCAGATGCCCAGCTGCCACTAACTCCTCCAGGTGTTGTCTCAACGGCGTGCAATTTTCAGTGCGGTGTCCTTTTTCCTTATGGAAGGTGCACCGAGATCTTTCGTCATAGTCCTTTTGCGCTTCTCCTAACTTAGCTGGCCACCTGACGAAAGGTTCATCACGTATCTCACTGAGAATCCGATAGATCGGTTTTTTGAACACTGTGGTAATGGCAGTGCGGACTCTCAACCACCTTTTATCTTGGTCCTCTCCGTTGTCCTGCCTGCCTCGCCCGTTTCTGCTTGGACGTTCTGCCGTATTGACTTTTGCCGAAGTCTTTTTATCTGGTATTGCGGTTATACCAGACTTTGTTTTAGCACGGGCGCCATCCTCTTCCACCCGAATGTGCTGGTGTACCCTCTCCATTAAGGCTTCCATTGTGAGGGGGGGCGTCATGGTAATTGAGTCCCTCAGCCTATTTCCGACTGGAAGACCTCTTTTGTACTGTGCGATGGCGAGATTTGTGGGGCAATCTCCTATCTGGTTGAAGGTCTCCCAATAGCGACTGTTGTATGACCTCAACGTCTCCTTGTCGCCCATGTCAATGGAGAGTAGTTGGTCGATCTCCACCGGCGTCTTGGTGTTTGTTCTGAACCTTGTCACGAACGCCTCTGCCAATTGCGCCCAGGAGGCTATGCTGCCTTCTGGTAGCCTTTCGAACCAGGTTAAACCTAGGTCGCCAAGGCTGGATGGGAATAGGATGCACATTAAAGCTTCGTTCCGTCGATGTACTGCCATGACCTGGCGAAAGTGGCTTAAGTGCGAGTAGGGGTCTGTCTTCCCCTCATACGTGGTAAATTTGGACTGAAGGAAGCCGGAAGGTAGGGGCGCGTTCTCAATTGCCAGAACGAACGGCGAGGTCTGTAGTCTTGCTAAGGCTTTATCTGTCGGTTCGTAAGCAGGGTGCGCTATTGGCATTCCTACCTCGACGCTTCCATGCGTCGAGGAGCCAACCACTGAAGGGCTGAGACTCTGCGCGGGTCGCGCGCCCTGGTATCCTCTTTCCATCGTGCCCTTTCTTCTAGCACAGTTCGTAAGTCGGACGATCTAGGTAATTCCGTCTGCCTGGATGATGTTTGGTGCGTGCGCGAGGGCCGATAGGTGCTTCCCTCAGTGTATGACCTTTCAGTTCTCGTTCTCTCAGACCTGGAGTAACGAGTCTTGGCAGTCCTGGATTGAGTATCGCCTGTTCTGAGGCTTCTACTCTCTGTTTGTGACGGTGTGGTATGCCCACAACGATCCTCTGAGTGGCGAGGGGGCGTGTTGCCTTTGCGCCCCTCTCATGTCGCCACCCCTTTTCCTTTAATCTGGTGTTTCATAGCCTCCATGTCCGCCGCCATCTTCCTTATCAACTCGTCTTGTTCTTTTACGCGATCCTCCGCCTTTGTCTTTCAGGACTTTGTGAGCGATAGCGACAGGGGCTGTTGTTCCGCCTCCCCCTTGCATCCCTCCGGGGATTCTGTCGCTGGGGTTCTAAGTGCCATGGGAGGGATAGAAGGCAAACCTTCGCGCCTCCCACCCCCATCTGGGGTTGTCCGTCGATGGCGGACTGCGGCAAATCTTCGTTGTGCGCCATCACTTCCAATTAGAGAGGAAAAGCTTGAGCAAGAGGTCTTGTTCTTTCTGTGATTCCACAGACGGCGCCAATTGTACTTGAAAGAAATAAACCTTCTCGTATAATCCTGTTGATCAAGTCTGCGCTCCTCCAAACGTCGTCGCTTTACTCCCTGAAAACACAAACGTGAGCTAGCCGGCGGGTGTGTGCCGAATACCTCTCCGATGCCTAAGTCAGCAAAATAGACAAATAGACAAAAGCTCTGTGTATTCGAGAATCAAAGTTGTATTACCTCTCCAAAGGTGATGTTGTGAGCTTTTATAGGTTCCGCGTGGCACAATCCTAGTAGGACTCTTACTTCTCTATGTAGAATCCTCCTAGGAATTACATTCCTAAAAGATAGTGCTAATCCTTCAACACCCCCCTCACTGCTTAAACCAAGTGAGATGGTTTTACCACGGTTGGATGCCAATACGACCGAGATAACATGGCCATGCTAGAGCCGCAGACTAGACCGAGCTCCATCTGGCTCGGTTCTTCCATTTACTGCGTGTACCTCGGTTTGACATATTCCAACTGGGCTGTTGAGATCGTGCTAACCACTCCGAGTCTTGGACCGAACTAACCCACAACACGGTTATGAGGAAAGCTCAACATACTCGGCTCACTATGACATGACCGAGCTAACTGCTCCTACTCTGACTGTGGCGACCAAGCTAACTACAAGGCTCTTTCTGGACCGGGCTAACTTCTAGGCCCTTTTACTCGGCCTCTCTTACTATGGCCCATAGATCGGCCCATTTACCCAGCTCGGCCCAATTTGCTTATAAATTACCCTCTCAGAAGGTATGGTCAAGACTGATGCAATGGTTGGATTTACAGTTGGTGTCACCTGCAACTATTGAAGGTTTTTTCTATTGGTGGATGGGAGTTAAATTCAAGACGCTAATGAGTAAGATTTGGAAATTAGTCCCTATGGCAATGTTGTGGTAAGTGTGGAAGCTAAGAATGAGTGTGTGTTCAATGGTTGTCAGCCAAACTTGGTGGATCTAGTCAAAATTGTGAAAGTTAGGGTAGCTTTTTGGGCAAAATCCACTATTAAAGATGTTCCATACTCAGTTCATGATTTAGTGGAGTGCCTCAGACATGTTAGGCACTGTCAGGCAGGGGTGGGCTAGCTGATTTTGGTTGCTGCTGTTTTTTCAATGATATTATTTATAATCTGCATCATGTCAAATTCTGTATCAAGGAAGTTGGTTGAGCAACCTAGGTGTTGAGGTGTTTTGTTGCTGCTGCTGGTTTGACTCTATTGGATTGGCAGTTGGGTGAATTGTATGTTTGCTGCTTGGGGTATTGGTTGTTTGTTAGCTTTTGTCTTGTTCTTGTTGTTCTTTCTTTTGCTGCTGGTTGGTTTCTCACCAACTCTTGGTGATTATGCTAGCGAATGATTGAGCAGTTTTCTTGGTACCAATCTAGTTGGGATTACGTTGTTTTGTTTTGATACTTTTTGCACTTCCTCCCTTTATTGATATATTCTCATATGTAATGTATGTTATTCTTCATCAATAAAATTCTTTTTTTTTCTTTTTTTTTTTTCTGTTCAAAAATAAGAAGAAAAAAAACTACTAGATAAATTTTTAATGTTGATATATTCTCATATGTAATGTATGTTATTCTTCATCAATAAGATTCTGATGACATCATATGATTGAAATTACTTTAAAAACAAAAAATACAAAAAAAGGGTAAATTACCTTTATAGTTTGATTCAAATGTCACTTGGGTTTCTATTGTTTCAAACTGAGCAATTTAGTTCTTATATTTCAAGTTTAGTTTCATTTTGATCATTTCATCTAAATTTTTGTTAATTTTTCTATGTGAACATATATACATTAAAGAATTGATAAGTGTCTCAAAATCATAAATTTTTAATCTCCATGTTAAATGGAATGACTAAATTGAAAACCTAATTATTTAACGTGAAATATGAATGAAAGTGAAATTTGAGTCAAATTATCAAAGTTAAAAGTGTTATTTACCTTAAACTTTAAGAAAAAAAAGCTATTTGAGGATTTTTGTAGCAACTTACAAGGATTGTTTGTAGTAATGTTGGCAAAATCAGGACAAAAAGAGTTGATCTTATTGTTGGCCGTATAGTAGAGGTTGAGGACTACAGAGGCATGATCAATGACGGTGTTGGGTAAGTAACATGAACCTCCACGTTTTATGACACTACAATCCACCCCCACTTGATGGCAGTACGCTACGATGGCTCTTTGCAACTTAGCTTCTGTTGTCGAAGGGTTTGCCACACACCAAGTCAATATCTGCATATACATATAATACATGGGAAGATTGCTGAAGTCAAACAAATCAAGTGTATCCCAACCACACAATCGCATTTTTCTGATAAGCCAAGAATAATGATCTACTTACACAAAATAATATTTAAAAAAAAATGAATTAAGTACACTTAACACTTCTGTACTACACTTTTATTGTAATCTCATTTTGGTGGGATTAGGGCATTGAATTGGACTCTATGTCCAACAAAGTAGATAGTCCAATATTTGATTAGAAAAGTAAAGGCTGGACTAATAGTCCGGTCGAATTAATAATCCATCATATGTGAGATAACTCAATTCCATAGGGGAGTGTGGAACAAAAATGGGCGAACTGAACCAACATCCGAATTATTTAGTTAAATGATGAAATTACCCTCAAGTATATGTAATTTTTTTATCTTTTCTTTCTTTCATTTTTGAAACAGGTGTAAATTAATCTCATGATATATAATAGTATTCTCTTACTCTCTCTCTCTCTCTCTCTCTCTCTCTCTCTCTCTCTCTTTCTTTTTTTTTTTTTTTTTTTTGTGTATTAGCAAAATCAATTATGAAAATATACTTCTAATGTCGTATTTAAATAAAATTAAAATGGTCTTTGTAAAATAAAATAAAATATGTTTCAAATAAAAATAAAATAAAATATACTTCAAATTTAGTATTGTCATTGTAAATAATTTAAACAATATATTTCATAATTTTTAAATCAAACACATGAGATTCACAAAAACAGTCATTTCCAAAAATTTAATTTCATGAGAAAACAAATATGAGATATATATCATTTTCAGCCAAATAATCCAAGGACTATCACTCTGTTACGTTACAATCTCCCCTTATCCAGTCTGCCCAAACAAGACGGCATTTACATTTCAAGTCAAATTTCAATATCACCCTTCTATCCATCTACTATTAACAAGGTTAACAAAAGTTAAAAAATGATGGGATTAAAATGATATTTTAGTGAAATTGGAAGCACTTATATGAGTCCACACCCATGTAAGGCATTTGGTAAAAAATTTGATAGAATTTTTAGAGTCTCTAGCATTACTCAATTATAAATAATCAAAACCACTAAAATTATACCACATCATCTATTAATACACTAATTAATATATCAATTGGTGCATATAATATTTATTATTAATCTTTTCACCCCTCATAGCATGTTTGAAATGAAATCTAGTGGCATTGCATTAATTAATCGCTTACCAAAATTTTGGTAAGAACTTTAATGATGATGATTTTGTTAATTTTTTTTTAGTATATTTGGGAATTGACCTTTTTAATAAATTTTTAACTTTTTTATGAAGTAAAAAAAAAAAAAAAAAAGTTAATATGTTTAGGAATAGTTATTTTATTTTATTTTAAATTCTACGATATGTTTGACTATAATATTTAAGATCTTCGTTAAATTAAAACACGCTTTTATCTTTTCATTTAGTATTTTCTTCCCTTTCCACAAAATATCAAATATTCTTTCTTTAGCCATATCCAGAATTTATTTTCTTCCCATTCAAGAAAATATCAAATATTGTCTTTTGACCCGTTTGGTAGCATTTAATTAACTTATTTATGATTAGCATCTATACTATATATTAAGGAAACGGAATTTTTAATTAGAAGAGCATTGTGAAGCTTAAAATCCTCATATTATTTTTTTAGAATTCTTATTTTTCAAATAATTAAAAAAATCTTGTATTGGCTAATTTTTATTAAATTATTAAAAATAAAAATCTTATTATGCTATGATTTACACATTTCAAAAGAAAAGTTAATTAATCCATTTACAAATTTAATTTAAAAATTGAAAAGGAAAGTTAACTAATCAGTTCTAAAAATTTTTAAAAAAAAATTCTAACATTTATTGAATCATTTAAAAAAAAAAATCTTATTATGTCTTAATTTACACAATTCAAAAGGAGAGTTAATTAATCCATTTATAAATTTAATTTAGAAATTTGAAAAGAAAAGTTAACCAATAAGTTCTAATTTTTTTTTAAAAAAAAAACTTCTAACTTTTATTGAATCATTTAAAAAAAAAAATCTTATTATGCCTTAATTTACACATTTCAAAAGAAAAGTTAATTAATCCATTTATAAATTTAAATTTAGAAATTTGAAAAGGAAAGTTAATTAATCAGTTTTAAAATTATTAGAAAAAATCTTATAGCTTTTATTGAATCATTCAAAAAAAAAAAAAAATTATGATGCCTTGATTTATACATTTCAAAAAGAAAGTTAATTGCAACCTATAATCTAAATAAATAAATAAATAAGTTAATTAATCCATTTAAAAATTTAAATTTAGAAATTTGAAAAGGAGCAATTTTAAAATTTAGGAGGTGTTTGGCATGTGTTAAAATAGCACATTATCCTATTTGGATCACAATCATCTTATTTGGATCATATCATATTTCTACCACATCACTTCAAACTCAATCCATATTTTACTTTTTTAATAAAAAGTCAAAAAGTATACTTATTTACATTATCCCAAACACTCTCTTAGATTTTTGTACCATTAAAATAGGAATCAATTCACATCTTTCATAGTTTATTTCGCTTGATGTTTAATTTTTTAAATAATTAAAAATTCTTTTATTGATTAGCTTTTATTCCCTTATAATGTGATTGATGATCCATTTCATAAATTTGCTTCTCCCACCAAATATTATATAATATTTTTTTAGATAGTATATATCGATACAAGAAAGGATCCAAAACTCGTTTCAAATATTGATGATTTGTTTGGTTCATGGTTTTGGATAGAAATTTTGAAAGGAAAAATAAAAAAAGTATGTGAAAATAGATAAAATGTAGTTATATTTCATTCATATTTCACCTATCTTTTTTCATTTCTCATTTCAAATTCTAACCCAAATCCATGAATCAAACATAACATAAAGTTGGGTACATATTTTTTATACTGAAAATTTTGAATTAATACTACTTTTTAAAATTATGTACTATAAACTCTTATCACACATGTTTCTCCATATAATAATGATTGAAATTTATTTTGGTTGCTATCTCAAAAATTAGTTATAGAGTCAAAGAAAATGTGTAGGTCATAATATTCTAAAGTAAAAATTTTATGTTATAATTTGTTCAAATGTAATTCTCTTAATATTTATAAAAAAAACTTTATTGATTGATAAAAAACACCATAAACATTAAGATTATTATTATTTTTTTTAATGATATTGAGTTATTAAAATATGAGTATCATAGTTTAAATCAAGAATTGTTGGAAAAAAAAAAAAATCGGCTCAAACTAGATTTCCTAGGCTAATTTTTAATATTTAATTCAATATTAAAACTCCCAAACTAGCTCATACCGGTCACAAATTAATAAAGATAATTTTTAATGATTACGTGAAGGTTACATTAGTATAAATATTGAGCCGAGTGGTTTGTAGGTTACTTTGAATGTTTAGTCCAACACCACAAGTCAATTCTAATATATTTTCACATAAGAGTTATTACATACAACAATTTACAATTTTGAGTAGACAAATTTTTAGGCTTTACAAAATAACAAAAAATTAGTATATTACCAAATGTAATTTACTACTATTATATGATAAATTAAAATTACGAAACTTATAAAATGAAATGTATTTATATTTTATGGTAAATATAATTTTTATAATTTATTCTTTTACCTTTATAGTTTGATTCAAATGTCACTTGGGTCTCTATTGTTTCAACTGAGCAATTTAGTCATTACATTTCAAGTTTAGTTTTATTTTGATTATTCCATCTAAGTTTTTGTTAATTTTTCTATGTGAATATACATTAAAGAACTAATAATCGTAAATTTTTAATCTCCATATTGAATGGAATGACTAAATTGAAAACCTAATTGTTTAACGTAAAATATGAATGAAAGTGAAATTTTGAGTCAAATTATCATAGTTAAAAGTGTTATTTACCTTAAACTTTAAGGAAAAAAAAAAGAGATTTGAGGATTGTTTGTAGCAACTTACAAGGATTGTTTATAGTAACGTTGGCAAAAGCAGGACAAAAAGAGTTGATCTTATTGTTGGCCGTATAGTAGAGGTTAAGAATTACTGAGGCAATACACTTCTACTATACACTTCTACTATACCACCAACAATGAGATCAACTCTTTTTTAGTAGAGGATAAGGCCTCTCTTGATGGCAGTACACTTCTGTGACTCTTTGCGACTTAGCTTCTCCTGCCAAAGGGTTTGTCACACACCAAGTCAATATCTGCATATACATATAATACATGGCAAGATTGTTAAAGTCAAACAAATCTAGTGTATCCCAACCACACAATCGCATTTGTATAATAAGCCAAGAATAATGCCACTTACACAAAATAATATTTTTTAAAAAATGAATTAATTACACATTTAGGTTATGTTTGTTTGGATGGACTGAATTAAATTGGATTAGCATTCCCATGATTAATAGTCCTAAGACTACGAATTTTTGGAATGTGTATCCTATCCTATGTTTGGATTGAGTTAGGATTAGAAGGAGGGACTAATAGTCCAGACTTTGGCTTAGTCCTCGAATTTATATCCCACCCTCTCTGTGGAATTGAATAGTCCATCATATGTGGGATACCATATCCAGATGGATTGTTAGTCCATACTTCAATTGTTTAACCAAACATTGGACTCTTTGTCCAACAAAGTATATAGCGACCCCGGTCTTTTCCCTTTTGATTATTGTATCCGGACTTATGTTCCGTAGATTCCATTGTTGTATTATTGTTGTTGTCGTCCTTTAATTCTTTATTTTTGAGTTATGGGTTGAGTTGGGCAGGTTTGTTACAGGTTGGTTGGGTTGGAAACCAAGTGTTGCTGTCCAGATTTTTGGACCTTCGCTCGAGCGAGGAGTTGGTCGCTCGAGCGAGCTGTTGTTTTTGTTCTTCGCTCAAGCCAGGGTTTGGTCGCTCGAGCGAGAGTCTGCGTCTGGGCTTAGGACCTGAGAGATGTGTTTCTTGGCTCGAGCGAGCATTTCTTCGCTCGAGCGAGCGAGGTGTATGTTTTCGAGTTCGTCGCTCGATCGAGCATTTCGTCGCTCGAGCGAGCTTCTGGGTTGCAGACCTGAAGCATCGAGTTTTTGGCTCGAGCGAGCTTTTCTTCGCTCGAGCGTGGATTTTTCTGTCTGGTCGCTCGAGCGACTATGTCTTCGCTCGAGCGAGCCTGTTCAGTTTAAATAGGCAGCAGCGGATTTTTTAATCAGTTTTCTATCTCTTTTTGTTTCTAAACCCTAGGTCCGACCATTCTCTCTCCCTACACACCTTCTACCCTAGGTTTCATCTAGTTTTAGGGTGTTTCTACCCTAGATCCTTTATTAAAAAGTTAGAGTGGGTCGAGGGCTTCAGTTTAATCTGAACTTTTGGTGGGTTGGAGCACTTTGGAGTTTGGGGCTTCATCTTCGTCTTCTCTTTTTGAGTTATTTCTTCGAGGTAGGGATTTCCTACTCCATTTATACGCTTTAATCCTAAGTGGTGGTATTTTGGTATGTGGGGGTAGTTTGGTAATTTTGGGAGAAACCTTAGGGTTTTGTCATAGATTAATTTATATAATTAATTTAAAGGAAGATTGTGATATTGGGTTAAATTCATGAGATTGGGGAATTTAGTGGTTTAATGATGTATTGGGTAGTTTAAATACTACCTTTGAGAATATTGAAATTACATTTATTGTTATAGTTATTTCTTGCTTAGAAATAATTGTTTTGGGCTATCGGTGGAGGATAGCCATTGATTGTTGTAGACCTTGCATGCGGCTTAGGTATAACTGAAATTGAGTCAATTGTTTGACTGTTGAGTTAATACAGAACATTCGTGTATTAATTATATGTTGTATATGGCAAGTATTGATTATGTTGCATATGCATTTGGTTTTGGAGGAGATAGGGGATGAACTCCACGGTTTAGGGGAAGATAGGGGATGGACCTCTAAACCGGACTTGTTGGGAGGAGATAGGGGATGGACTCCAGTAGCATCACTTATGTGTGTGCTTAATTATAATAGAAATATTTCTATTTGTTGTTGATATGATACATCACCACCATGTGTATCAGTTGGGAAGTAAGGAAGTGAATTTGATTGAGATTGGTATAACACCAGCATGTGTGTTATTATGTTATGAGAAAGGTTTAACTTGATTTGTTATCCTTGTTGAGTTGTTTGGCCAGGTTCTGAGCCATGACTGTATAAGTGGAAAGTAAAAGGTGTCATAGACCATGTGTCATAGACAACGTAGGCGTTTGTGTCGATGAATTGTAAATTGATTATCTTGTGTTAACCATGTATCGGGTGCTACTGCTTTAGTTAATTCTTATGCTTGGTTTAGTATTCCTCTACTGGGCTGTGGCTCACCCTATATGGGAACTTCATTTTCAGGTTCAGGTGGTTCACTACCTCCAAGGACTTAGCTTGTGAGGATTTGGACTTGAAGACTTGTTTTATTTGTTTTAGTTGTTTTATTTGAATTATGTAAACATTCAAGCCCAGGGCTTTATTTGTTTTGAGTTAGAACTCATGAAATTGTGTCCAAGTGTTGGCTTGGCAAGATGTAAGCCCATAGGGCATTTATTTTGATGTTTTATTTCGCATATTCTGATGATTTAAATAATATAATGTTTTTCTTTTAATAATGCATGCCTTGTTTTATATTTAATGGGTTTGATTTTGAGGGCGTGACAAAGTAGATAGTCCAATGTTTGATTAAAAAAGTAAATGCTGGACTAATAGTCCGGTAGGACTAATAGTCCATTATATGTGAGATAACTCAATCCCATAGGGAAGTGTGGGACAAAAATGGGCGAATTGAACCAACATCCGGATTATTTAGTTAAATGACGAAATTACCCTCAAGTATATATTTAAGATCTTGCTTAAATTAAAACACGCTTTTATCTTTTCATTTAGTATTTTCTTCCCTTTCCACAAAATATCAAATATTCTTTCTTTAGCCATATCCAGACTTTATTTTCTTCCCATTCAAGAAAATATCAAATATTGTCTTTTGACCCGTTTGGTGGCATTTAATTAACTTATTTATGATTAGCATCTACACTGCATATTAAGGAAACGGAAAATTTTAATTAGAAGAGCATTTGTGAGGCTTTTAAATCCTCATATTATTTTTTTAGAATTCTTATTTTTTAAATAAGTAAAAAAATCGTCTATTGACTAATTTTTATTAAATTATTAAAAAAAATCTTATTATGCTGTGATTTACACATTTCAAAAGAAAAGTTAATTAATCCATTTACAAATTTAATTTAGAAATTTGAAAAGGAAAGGTAACTAATCAATTCTAAATTTTTTTTAAAAAAAAAATCTTCTAACATTTATTTATTGAATCATTTAAAAAAAAATAAAATCTTATTATGTCTTAATTTACACATTTCAAAAGGAAAGTTAATTAATCCATTTATAAATTTAATTTAGAAATTTGAAAAGGAAAATTAACTAATAAGTTCTATTTTTTTTTTAAAAAAAAAAAATCTTCTAACTTTTTTTGAATCATTTAAAAAAAAATCAAATCTTATTATGCCTTAATTTACACATTTCAAAAGAAAAGTTAATTAACCCATTTATAAATTTAAATTTAGAAATTTGAAAAAGAAAGTTAACTAATCAGTTTTAAAATTTTTTCAAAAAAATCTTATAGCTTTTACTGAATCATTTAATTTTTTTTTTTATCATGCCTTGATTTATACATTTCAAAAAGAAAGTTAATTGCAATCTTATCTAATCTAAATAAATAAATATCTATGATGAGCATGTCATCCATATAAAGACATACAACATAACCCTTGCTTGTGTTTTTAATATAAACACATTTGTCACATTCTTTAATTTTGAATCCATTTGACATCATTGCTTTGTCACATTTCCCATGCCATTACTTTGGCGCTTGTTTTAAACCATATAATGGTTTAACCAATTTACACACTTTTTTTTTTTCCTAGAACAGAAAATTTTTCTGGTTGTTCTATGTAAATTTCTTCATCTAACTTCTTCATCTAACTCACCATTCAAGAAAGCAGTTTTCACATTCATTTGATGAATTTCTAATTGTACAATGATGCAATAGTAATTAGCATTCTAATGGATGTTATTCTAGTAACGGTGAGTATGTGTCAAAATAATCAAAACCTTTTTTTTGTCTAAAACCTTTGACCACAAGTCTTGCCCTGTATTTGTCAATTGATTTATCCGCTTTTATTTTTATCTTGAAAATCTACTTGTACCCAAGAGCTTTACAACCTGGTGGCAAATCTATCAATTCCAAGTGTGATTTTGTAGAATGAATTCAACTTCGTTGTTTACAACTTCTTTCCATAAAGGAGCCTCAGGACTGGACATAACTTTTTTAAAAGTTAAAGGCTCATTTTTTAACAAAAATGTTAGAAAATCTGGACCAAAAGATTTTAAGGTTCTATCACGTTTACTACGCCTAGGTTCATCTTCTTCATTTTGATCTATCTCTTGCTTTTATTCTTGATCTTGTGCTTGATCATAACTAGTAATAGCATCAAAAGATCTTTTGTTAGTACTAGTCTCTTGTCCAGTTTTATTCGAAAATACATGTTCAAAGAACGATACATTCTGAGATTCAATAATAGTATTTACATGCATTTCGGAATGTTTTGACTTATGAATCAAAAATCGATATGCACTACTATTTTTGGCATAACCAATGAAAATGCAATCAACTGTTTTAGGACATATCTTAGTCTTTTTAGGACTAGGAATAATCACTATAGCCAAACACCTCCACACTTTTAAGTATTTGTAGGATGGTACTCTCCCATGCCACATTTTCAAGGTGTTTGATTCACTTTTTTCGGGGTACTTTATTTAGAATATAATTAGTAGAAAGTATTGATTCCTCCCATAAGTTCTGAGGTAATCTAGAACTTATTAACATGACATTCATTATTTTTTTTAAAGTCCTATTTTTCCTTTCAGCAATTCCATTTTGCTGAGGTGAGTAAGGAGCGGTGATTTGATGAATTATTTCATGTTCTTTACAAAACTCACCAAAAGGTGATTCATATTCACCACCTCTATCACTTCTAAGTTTCTTAATTTTCTTAATAAGTTGATTTTCAACTTCATTCTTATATTGAATAAAAGTTTCCAAAGCTTCATCCTTGGTTGAATTAAAAACATAACTATATTTAGTATAGTCATCTATAAAATGATAAAATATTTTTTCTCACCTCTAGTTTGAATTGATTTAAAATCACAAAATATCACTATAAATTAATTCAAGTGGCTCTATACTTTGTTCAATTGAATGAAAATGAGTTTTAGTTAATTTTACCTCAACACAAATTTCACATTTATGATTTAAATCAATGTCAAATTTAGGTAAATATTCCATATTAATTAATCTATGCAAAAATCCATAATTAACATGTTCTAGTCTACTATGCCATACAAATTTGAAGACTTAAGCAAGTACGAAGAAGATGTATTTTTATTAAAAACAGAGGGGACAATAGTCATTACATTTAATTTGAAAAGGTCATCGACATGTAACATTTTCCTACATACATTGTTTTTGGTAAGTACAAACTTGTCACTTTCAAAAACTAACCTAAACCCATTTTTATTCAACAAAGATCCGAAAACAAGGTTTTTGCGAATGTCCGGTACATGTAGCACATTGTTGAGAGTGAGTAAGTTCATTTCCAGATGTTATTTTCAGAATAATCTTTCCTTGTCCTTCAACTTTAGAAGTTGAGGAGTTGCCCATAAAAAGTTATTCACCGTTGTCTACTACAGAATAAGATTGAACATTTTTTTGTCGGTACAGATATGGCGAGTAGCACCAGTGTCCACCCACCATTCTTTAGGATTTCCGACAAGGTTTGCCTCAGAAACAACTGCAAGAAGATTTATGTCCTTAACACCATTGAAAATTCTGTCCACTTCGGTTATATTAGCTTGAGTAGGCTTTTTGCTTGATCTTCCTTTGCCTTTGCGCTTGCTACGGTAATTTTTGGCCCGATGTGCCTCTTTGTCACAGATGTAACACTTGCCATTGAACTTGTACTTCTTTGTTTCTCTTTCTTTAGAGCCTTGTGAGGAACTCCAGTAAACTTCTATTTCTTTGCTTTTGGAGCATGTTCCACCACATTTGCCTTACTCCATTGATGCTTACCAGCCCCCTTCTCAGAATTGTGGTTGTTCTTCTCAATCCTCAAATACACAATCATTTCTTCCAAAGTCATTTCTTTGCGCTTGTGTTTGAGATAGTTTTTGAATTCCTTCTAGCCTTGTGGTAATTTTTCAATTAAGGCAGCAACTTGGAAGGATTCACTGAGAGACATCCCTTCTGCATGGATGTCATGTAGAATAAGTTGGAGATCTTGAACTTGGCCGATCACAGTCTTAGAATCAACCATCACAAAATCCTAGAATTTGTTAACCATAAATTTCTTTGAGCCAGCATCTTCGGTTTTATACTTTTTCTTCAAAGACTTTCAAAGTTTCTTTGCTGTCTTGATAGGACTGTAGACGTTGTACAATGTATTGTCAAGCTCGTTCAAAACATAGTTCCGGCAAAGGAAATCAGCATGTTTCCAAGCATCGACCGCAGTAACCACTTACCGGTCAGTTTCATCCTCTTTTAGAGTAGGAGCATCCTCACGAAGGAAACGCGCCAGGTTGAAAGTAGTAAGATAAAACAGCATTTTCTGCTGCCATCTTTTAAACCAAAACTATTGAATTAAATTCTGTAAAAATAAAAGAAACAAGAATTGTAACTTTTATTTCCAAATAATTTGAAAATAAAATAAAATTTTATTTAAAGAAATTAATCCCACACAGAAATTAAATTTCTGTAATACTTCAAAAATTAAAATACTGAAACAGAATTTTAATCAATGAAAACTCAGAAATTATTTCTGAAAATCAAAATTAATTTCTAACACAAATAAATATTCTGAATTGTTAATGACTACCAGTATATTACTACTAGTTGTCAAAGAAAATAAATAATATATTACTACTATTTGTTTTTCCAACCAAAATATTATTTTGTAAAACTACAGAAAATAATTCCTGTAAGAAGAAGAAAAAGAAAGAAAAACAAACAAAAAATTATGTATAACCAGAATAATTCGAGTCTGTCTTAAGATTGTTGGAATAATCTTTTGTGTAAAATAAATAACTTGAAACAAATCAAACAAATAAAAATAAATTACTTACATAATTTATTTTACAGAAATAAATAAGTACAAAAATCGATCAAGTCGAGTGTGTGACACTCTGTCCTTAAAACAGATTCGCCCCCGCTACGGTGTTTACGGATAAAAGACGTCTATCTCCCAGGATACAATGATCTCCACAAATTGTAGTAGCACTCTAAACAATTTGTACGACAAACAAAACCTGTGTTCTATACTCTCTGAATTTTTTCCTAAAAATAATATGAAGAATAATGCAAGCAAAGTGCAAAAAATGGAAGCAAGACAAATTTTTTGGATATTTTTCATCGTGAAATCTGCTGGAATGAGACTTCTATTTATAGGACAAATAGTGATTGTTCAGAAATTCCGAACAGGTATGAAATCAACCGAACAGATACACATTTGAAACTGAACAAATACAGTTTGAAATGAACAGATACAAACTTCAAATTGAGCAGGTGCAGACTGTTTGCTCCTGCTGGACCGGTTCAACCTAGGTTGAACTTTCTGGACCGTTGGAAATGGACCGAAGGAGCACTATTTTTGGACAAAAAAAATTGAATTCGGAAAGAATTCAAAAAAAATTTTGTCTAAAAAATTAATATCAGAACCGACCCTACCTACAACCCATACTCGGCACAGCTCGGTTGGGACGGTTGAACGGTTGGCGGTGGTGGCGCGTGTGCGTGTAGTGGTTTGAGCCATGGTTCAATTTATCCATAACTCTTCTCTTTTACAAACTTGGGGTGCCTCTTGGGGCCTAACCCAAGTGTTGCCACATCGAGCTTATATACACACATAAGTTCTATTAAGTTTTCAATGTGGGACAAGTCTTACAAGGAAATCCACATTTTATTCTTTATTTGTCCATCCCACGAATCCGAAAATGACGTCAACTTTCCATTTACTCATAAATGGTTTTGATGAACCGTCTTTACCGTATGACTTGCCATGCGGCAAGGAACACTTCACCTCTTCGGACCCACCTTAAAAGACGTGTGGGCCCCATCCAAATTTGGGCTCAAGTTAGCCAAAATAAGCCTATAAAACCATATTTTTCCAACAAAATGTGTCTGATAGATGAGGTCATTGTTAGTGATGGTAGCTGATAACGAAGAGAAGCGATGGTAATGAGGCGAGTTTAGAGCAGATTTGTCTTCCTCCGCCCCACCCCATATCATATCGGGGGCGAGGATAGATTCGTTCTGTACTTTAAAAAATAAAAAATTAATAAAAATTAAAGGTAACATAGTATATTATAGATAATAATTTATAATTAATGAGATTTAGAAGATGTAATATGATAAATAAATGAGTGAAAATGAATATTAAGTATAATATTTTAAGATTTTAGTTTTATTATATTAAAATAAGTAAATTATATAAATATATATATATATATTTAACAAATAAAATTGAGGCGCGGACGGTGTAGATCGAGACGGGAGAGCAATGATTAATAATAGGAAAGAGTAGGAGAAAGAAGAAATGAAAAAAAAAAAAAAAATTAAACAAAAAACGAAACTAACTTTTTGTGTTTACAGAATTTTGCAAATTGATTACAACTTTTTGAGAACAAAACTTTTTGTTTACAATTTTCAAAAACTATGAATATAAACAAAAAAACAGTAAATATACCGTTACCAAATAAGCCCTTAGTGTATCAATTATAACAAATCATTTAATTAAAAATGCTTTACTTTTTTATGGAAAATTATACCAAATAAAGTTGTAATTTAGTTTTGGGGACTCGGGTCATAAGTCCATTTCTGAATTTTTTGGGTTATTAGGCCCAAACTCTTATATCTTTTGGACCAAAAGGACGAAATTTGTCCAAAATGGCAACTATCTGTTAAAATCAACGGAACTTCTATTTGCACCTCAAAAAGTAGGTTGAGCACCCCAATAATAAATGTGAAATTTTATTTATTTGTTTGGACATTCCAAATAATAACTATCTTAACCCTAAAAACCTTAAAACCCTATACAATTCTACTTTGTACACCCCATCAACTATAAATAGAGGAACAAAATCAAACCACATTTGGGGTTTCTAGAATTCCAAGCGATGAAAAGAGATTTTGAGTTCATTCGAGACAAAGAGGGATTCCGAGACGAAGGTCTTCCACTCAATGAATCAAAATATAATTGTCCGGATACTTATTCCGAACACAAGAAAATTGGTTCTAGTTGTTTCATATAGATACTTAGTGCCGAACAAAATATATTTGTCCGAATACTTAATTTCGAACCTATGAAGTTTGTTTGGATACGCAGTGTTAAACACAAGAAAGTTGGTTTCAGTTGTTTCATATCAATAGTTAGTGCCAAACAAAATATATTTGTCTGTATACTTTATTTCGAACTTATGAAGTTTTTGTTTGGATACTCAGTTCTGAATCAATTAAGAAAATCAACATACAAAAACAATGAACAATAATTAAAAACTTACTTTTTCTACAAAAAATTACTTGGAAATGTCATTTATTATTTATTATTGATTTCAATATGAAATAGAATGCAATAATGATGGATTAAAACAAATAGGGTTCAGTTAGGGTTGAAATGTGACACATGTCACTCATTTAACGACATATTTGTTGAATATCACACATTTCTCTACCTCACCTCCACCATCTATTGCCACCGATCGCCAGCGACTTTTTCGGCTAATTTTTTGAAGACTTTTCTGGCGCCAATGACTTTTTCAGCGTGTCCTTATTACCAAACGAGATTTTACCTTGGATCTAATGCCTTATATCCCTTTATGATGAAATTTTCACCAATTTTCCCTTTATTTTAAGTATTTAAAATTAATAATCTAGAAAGCCAATCCGTTTCTATTAATGTTTCTCTCACTTTATGATACATCTCTCTCCCCTAATGTTATTCGTCAAGGAACTGGGGTCCCTGCTACGCTGGGTGCACAACAGGCACTGCTGTGCAATCAAATGGGCTCATTTCAAGACCTATTTTGATGATCCGAATAGTTCACATTTTAGAATATATCAAATAGAACATACTTGCAAAAAATCAAGTTAATCGTATATCGTTAACCCTTTCATCTACTCACATTTTTTTTTTTTCATTTTTACACTTCAAATCACAATTGTCATTTATTTTTGTAGATACAAATGTTATTTGATAAAATGGTTAACAATGTTCGATTAACTTGATTTTTTTCAGGTATGTTCTACTCAATATAATCTAAAACATGAATAGTTCAGATCATCAAAATAGACCACAAAATGGATCCATTTGACCGCACAATAGTGCCTGTTGTGCCCCTCTGGCACAACAGGAACCTATTTCCTATCTTCAATGTAGCGTTTACTAGTATCATCACATGGAAAATTTTCATTTTTCCCTACGAACTATCAGTTAAAAATCAATATAACTACTACTTTTAATAATAATATTAATTTTACATTTAAATATTTAATTTTGAATCAATTTTATCCCGTCGTCAGGTACTGACTATAATCAAACGAAAGTTACTGATGTGATACCAAAATTTCAATTGAAACTTTATTTTGCCTCCCAAACTATCTCTAAAATATCAATTAGCCCTAAATATATATATATATATATAATTGAATTTGAATATTTAGTAATAAATTTTTATCTAAAAAACTAAATTCAAATTATCTAATAATAATTTTCATCATTCAATATCGTTTATCAAAACTCAGAAGAAGACATTTTTCTCAGAACACATGTGGTTAGATTTCTACTCATACAGTTTTCAACCTTCTACTTGTCGATCAATCGTATTAAATTAATATAGGTGATAAGTTAGATAGAATTGCTTAGAGAGAGAGAGAGACTAGACTTACAATTTTGAGTTCAAATAAGTCGAAAATTTTAGTTAAAAAAAAAAGAAAAAAATTAATAAAATATCTCTCTCTAACTTTGAATAGTAGAGAGGTCAATATATTTTTTTTTTAATTAGTTAAGATCCCTCAATAATATTATTCGTGAAATTTCATCTCATTAGAGAAATTTTTCTGTGAAGAGATGAAATTTCTCTTTAAAGAAAAATTTCTCTATGAAAAATGAAAATTTCTCTGTGAAAATATTAAAAGATCTCAACTACTATAAAAATGTTATATATCTTTTATTTTATAAAATCTTAAACTAAAACTACTTGAAAAAAAGCAGTAATATTCTTACTTATGTAATAGTGATATAATAGTGTGTATATATATATATATATATATATTTAAACCAATTATATTATAGGGACTTATTGGGTAATAATTTATATTATGACACATAATTTTTAATGATATAAAATTTATGAAAAAATATATAATAAAAAAAAAAAACCTAACAATGTATTGCAATTATAAATAGTAGAGATTTAAAGAAACGATTGAAGAGACACTCTTATAATACAATTCCGTACAGTGCAATCGCCTTGCCTTAAACCACAGTCGGAGGAGCAATGTGGTCGTCTTCTTCACCTTTTACTGCTCCTAAACATTCACCATTCAACCTTCATCAAAAATATTAAAAAATTAGAAGGAAAGATTACTTGACATATTCTTAGTGTGTCCCCAATGTTAGCAAAATTTGGATTTGGTCAAATCAACAAAATGGATTAGACAGAAAAATCAAAATTTCACAAACAACACACAGATCAAGTAATTGTGGTTAGTGTCTTATGCTTTGACAGATTCAATGACTTCTTTGGAGGTTATCAATAGAGAGAAACAAACTAAAAACTGATATTGTATTGCTGAAATTGTTACTTGTTACAAAGATTTGAATAAGAACAAAAATAAAAATACAAAAAAGTTAGAAAAAAGTTTACTGATTACAAGAATCAGAAAATGATTACAATTAAAACTACTCTTATGATGATAGACTACTCCTAAAGAAATCTTACTCTTCTAACTCATGTTGAGTGTTGATGATTTGTTGATCCCTCTCTTTGTTTCCTCAATGATTACAATTAAAACTACTCTTATGATGATAGACTACTCCTAAAGAAATTCTACTCTTACAGATCTATTCTAACTCATGTTGAGTGTTGATGATTTGTTGATCCCTTTCTTTGTTTCCTCCTTGCCTATTTATAGGCTTGAAACCGTCCTTCTCTTGTAAGAGCTGGAAGCAGCCAACTTCCACATCAAGTTTATATTCCACTACTTCACTTTGTAAGTAACATCTTCACAATCCCCCACGTTCCCATCTTCTTTGCTCATTGTGGGTTCTTTGCACACAACACCTTTGTGCCTCACGTCTGCTACACATTGCACAAAAAAAAAAAAATAATATATAATAATATATAATAATAATAATGATGATGATGATGATGTGATGATGATGATATTGAAATATGACCATAAGCAGTTAAAAATAATTTATGATTTAAATTGACAAATCAAAATCGATTGGTTATAATCAATGAGATTAGATTTGGTATAATCGACATGTCACAATCAATTAAATCGAGACTTG
>JAPPVO010006288.1:0-20843 GCA_030407325.1 Camellia japonica | reverse complement strand
TTTATTTCTTCTAACATTGGCTGCATGAGTTGATGTGCTCTCACTTCGTAAAAGAGCTCTTCAGCCTTTATTTCGAAAGCTGTTTCTCTCAATCCTTGTTCCAATTCGTCTATATCCAAGTCATCCCAGTATGCAGAATCTTTATTCTTGAAATCATCGAATTCTTTAATAAAGTTTTCTGCTTCGTATTGGGCATGAATTCGAAGGGACGAAAGTTGGTCTAAAGATTGTGTGGTGGTTATAGAGGTCCGATGCCAGTGGAGAAGCAATGGAAGTTGGTCCAAAAACATGTGAAGCTCTGCTTGGGCGAGGGGATTGAGGACGTGACCCCGAGTTAGAATATCACAAGCCCATCGAAAGTTCTTAAGAGGGACTTCGTCCTCAAGAACATTGAAGGGCAAGTGGGAGAAAGCCGCGAGCAAAAGTTGAGCTTGCTTCCGCTCAGCCGGAATAGAGGAAGGTGGTGGTTTGTAAGGTGGAAAGACCTTATCCGCGAAGAGGACAAGCCTCAGTTTCTCTGTCCAGCAAAGATTTGGCGGAAGAGAAGGTGTGGATGCTTCTATCTCAGGAGGTGGAGCAAGGGCAGAAGGAACAAGGGCATTGATATAATCAAGCCAGTCAGAAGAACAAATCTTCGCCTTCTGGGCTAAGAATGATGGATTGTATCCTTGTGCCTCTTCTGGACGTTGGGCAACATGCACTGTCTTTGTAGGCATGGAAGATGTATACCATGCCACAAGTAGATTCTCCTCCAAACTACGTCGGTGGTCAATGGGCACGTAAGGATAGACCACCGAGCTTCGCGCATAGGAAGAGAATTCTAAAGGGTCAGTAAACTCAACAAAGTGATGGTTGATTCGCTCTTTTAAATCACAGGCCTCATGTTTTGACCAGTTTGTCTAGTCAGAAACCCCAGAAGAGGAAGAAGTTGCAGCCTATCCCATGCAGAGGGTTGTGAAGGAAACTTCCTATGTCCATATTTGCAACTTTCTGAATCAAAGGATTGAGAGCAGTTTGTTCGTAGTCTGAGGATGAGTCAGAAGAAGACCTTCCCATGTCCATATTTGTAAGTTTCTGAATCGAAGGATTAAGGGCAATATGTTCGAAGTCCAACGGTGATAATTGCAAAGGCATCCATGACCTGAATATAGAAGGGTGGGTAAAGGTGGCTAATTAATGCATGGAGGTTCTTTCGAGGAGGAACAACATCATCATATGACTCTTCGTGTGCTCGATCAATGAAGGAAATAATTGGTTCGGCTATAAAAAGTGTACCAGTCTGTTCGAATACTAAGGTGGTAGAGGTGTTCAAAAGATTGAAGGGGAGTTTAATGCAGATGATAAATGACAATTGCATTTCTGGAAACCATGCACGTTCTAAGACGTGGGAAAAGACTTTGATCCACTAATATCACCAAGTATTGGGTATATTAGTGCGGGGGGTAATGTTGGCTACATATTTTGTACAAGCCAATTACAATTCGACGCGTGGCGAAATAAGGGTAATATAGGAAGACTATTCAGGTCCTCGATCCTGATCGTACACGTGGCAGTTAGTATTGGTTATTAAGAGATTTGAGTAGCAGCGGATCAATAAAGAGATACAAAGTGATGTGGCTTCAACGGTTACTCGCATTTCAGATTCAAATTTAGGAGGGAAGCTTAACAGCAAGTAATGGCGTAATAGAGCTAATATTGGGGCAACATGATCGATGATCATGGAGGAGCAGTTCGACGGTTGAAAGTGCAATTCGATGGTCACCCTTGAGCAGTATAAATAATAAAGAAGGCCCCAGAAAAAACCCCCAGACTCAGATCCAAAAAACCAGTCCTTTATACTTATTTTCCTTTCCAGTTTTACATTTATAGTCTTACATTTACAGTTCTTTACATTACTGTACTTTAAAATTCCTGCACTGCACTTCGTTTCATAGGAGTAGTTCCAAGTAGATTTGCTGTAAACCTCTACGAAGTTGAGTTTGGATCATTGTAAGTCTTTTCATCTTAATGAAATACTTCGACTGTTCTTCAATTCATTATTATCTGTTTAATTCTCCTAAGTCAAGTCACCAGTAAAAGTCCTCTTCATTGAAGCTGAAAGAACTAAAACACAATCGTCTGATAATTGGTTGGCAATTAATTTTCTGTGAGGACTAATTGATCTTTGCTGGCATGCTCGCAATTACCAAAATAACCTTCGAAAGCCAAAAAGCCAACAAACTTGTTTAACCAGTTTACTACCTCCTATACCACCACCTCTACTACATCATCCACCACCATCACCATTCCACACCATGTCCTCCACTCACCATCATCACTACCATCATTTGAGTACACGAGTTATTAATTTAAATGAAAATGTCTATTATTACACTTTTTATATGGTCTATGAGTACATTTTAATCTAGGCATTATAGATTATTATATGTTTATTGTTAACTGTCATGGGAGAAATGATTGGTAAACCACAGGAATAAAATAAAGTTTGTCATACTAAAAAATAAATAAATTTATAAAGCATAATGTATATGTTTATATTTTTTAGAATCCCATTATATACAATAATAGGTGTTTTTAGGATACAAGCAAAAATAAAAAATACGGAAAATTTTTCAGTAAATTTAATACCTTTTTTTAAAAATCAATAATTTTTTTTAAAAAACTTTTTCACCTATTTTTAAGACACTATTATGTCAATTCTAAAATTAAACAATGTCCTTAGGACAGTTGTTAGTATTGGCCTTTATAAGTTTTTGTTTTAGGCCCGTATTCACGTCTACCTATTTTAGCCCACTTCTGAATGGATTTGCATAATGTAACCCAATATTTTAGCCCGCTTCTAAATGGATTGGCCTTTTATGTAACCCAATATTTTAGCCCAATTATGAAACCCAAATGTGACATCCATGCAAGTTTGAGAAGGGTTCGGGATTTATTGAAACCCAAAGTGATCTTTCAATGGAATATGTTTGTTTGTGTATTCGTTTTTTTTTTTTTTTTTTTTTTTTTTCGGAAATAAATATATATATATATATATATATTGGGTATGATAGCAATTTTCAAAAACAAATTTTCAAGTTTATTAAAAAGTAAGTTGTTTTCTAATATTTTGTAAAAATAGTTTTCGGATACAATTCATCAAATGAAATTATTTTTTCAAAAAAATAAAATATCTATATATATAACATAACTAAAAATGCCCTAAACCACCTTTTTTTTTTTTTTTGTAGAAAAAAAAAAAAGAATACAAATTATGAGGTGGGTCAACAAAATACAAATTTTAATTTATTCCAAATAATAATAGTATAAACGAAAGACTTGTAATTTGAGGGAAAAAAAATGAAATAATAATCACTCTACTTAGTTTTAGTTTTCAAAATTCACTTTTCGAAAAATTTTACTTTTTTATTTTCACTAAATTTTTTTAATATTTTATGCAATTTTTTTAATTTTTAAACACATCTAACATAAGTACACTTAAAAAGTATAATATTTGTGAATTTTTTTTAAAAAAAATCACTAAATGCTAAAAAATTAAAAAAATATGAAAATTTAATACATTTTTCATATTTTTATGTATTTATTATTTTTTTCACAAATATTTTATTATTTAAATACATTTAAGTAAGGTGCATCTAAAAAAGTAAAATAATTTCTTAAAATTTTAAAAATATTCACTAAAAATAAAAAAATAAAAAAAACTCAAATTTTAAAAAATTAAATTCAGAAAACTAAAATCAAACACACCAAATATTTCTCCACCCAGAAAATGTATTTAAAACAATGAAATACAAAGTTTTATTTTAAATTTTTAAAAAGCATTTATAATGAATAATTTTAATTTGCAATAAAATAAATAAATAAATAGATATAAACCTAATCACTGTGTTTGTTTTCAATTTTTTGAAAACACTTTTCAAAAATTTTACTTTCTTATTTTTCATTTTTTTGTTTTTATTAAATTTTTTAATATTTTAAGCAATTTTTAAAATTTTTCGACACACCTAATATAAATATACTTTAAAAGTATAATTTTCGTGAAAAAAATCTTTAAAAAATTCACTAAATACCAAAAATACAAAAAATAAAAAAATAAAAAAATTCAGTATATTTTTGTGTATTTATTAATTTTTTAAAATAATTTTTTCACAAATATTTTATTTTGTAGATACATCTAAGTAAGGTGCATTAAAAAAGTAAAAAGAAAATATAATTAATTATACTAATAGTCTTTATAATTTGGGGCTTGTATCACTTTGGTCTCTGACTTTTCAATTGTGACACATTTGACCATAAATTTTGAATCTTGTTCCAAATAAGGACAATTGAAAATATCATTAGATTTTTCAAGAGTAAAATTGTCAATTTGATAAAATATAAACTAATTTAACAAAAATAAATGTCAAAAAAATATTTTTAATTTTTAAAAAATTATTTTATCCACCAATGATAAAATTATGTAAAATTATTAAAAATTACATGATTAATTTTTTAAAATTAATTTTACATGATCATCATCCAAACACATAATAAAAATTAATTTGGTAAAAAAAAATAAATGTTTAAAAGATTTATCAATTTTACATAATTTTATTTTTAACGGATAGAAATAATTTTAAAAATTGAAAAATATTTGTTTGACATTTATTTTTATCAAATTAGTTTATATTTTATCAAATTGACAATTTTATCCTTGAAAAATCTAATGATATCTTCAATAATTCTTATTTGAAACAAGATTCAAAATTCAGGATCAAATGTGTCATAATTGAAAAGTCAGGAACCAAAGTGACACAAGTCCCAAACTATAAAGATTATTTATATAATTTATCCAAAAAAAATACTTAAAATTTTAAAAATATTTATTAGGAAAAAGAAGAAGGGAAAAAAAATAATAACAAATTAAAAAACTGAAACCAAATTGTATCCGTTTCGGTGTTTTGTCTGATCTGGTTGATTGAACTCTCAACCCGCCCATTTCCCCCCCCCCCCCCCCTCTCTCTCTCCCTCTCTATCTCTCTCAACCCTTAACATAGTTTCTCTCTCACGAATCGATCCATTGTATTGTATGATTTCCTTCAATAATACATATACATGTATACATAGATATATGGCATAGATTTGCGAATTTGATCTGTGCGAATCAACATTTTCTAGAGAGAGAGAGAGAGAGAGGGATTTGAAAATTGAAAGAGATTGATGGCGGCGTACAGAGCCGACGATGACTACGATTACCTGTTCAAGGTGGTTCTGATCGGGGACTCTGGTGTGGGAAAATCGAATCTCCTCTCGAGGTTCACCAAGAACGAGTTCAGCCTCGAATCCAAATCCACAATCGGCGTTGAATTCGCTACACGGAGTATTCGCGTCGATGACAAGATCGTCAAGGCCCAGATTTGGGACACCGCTGGTCAAGAAAGGTTTCTTTTCCAATTCTCACTTTGAATCATCTCTCTGCTTTTTTTCATTTACTGAATTTCGCCTAGTTTCTGTTTAGTTTTGATTGGTTTTCGTTTGTTTGTTTGTCGTCATTTTACTAATGCTAGGGTTTCTGATTGGGCGTAGCGAAAAATAATGTTTTGTGTTCTCTTACAGATCAGGGAAGCTTTCTTTTTTTTTTTAGAACTTATTGATTTGATGTGTATATACATGTGAATTATAAACAAGTGCATTTTCTTTTCCATTTTAATTTTGATTTTTTGTTTGTTTGTTTGTTTGTTTGTTTGGGAATGTTTATGCTTTGATATAGACTAAATTTTGTGAGTTTGGGATCAATCCCATTGAAAAAGAGATTTGTAAAATGTTAAGGAAAGGAATGGACACAGATGTGGTATCAAAGTTTTGTTTTTTGGTAGTAAATGGAATTTTAATGGAAGGAAAATGGCTCAAATAAGTGGTGACAAAATGAAAGTATCTTCTTAAATTAAAACTGAATTAATCCCAACTATGTCCATCAAAATCCAATTCCGTTTTAAAAAAATTTCTAATAAATTTAAGAAGACTTCAATTTTAGAAGAGACCTCAAAATGGGATTTCAGTCCATCAAAATCCAATTCTTTTTTTTTTTTTTTTAACGAACAAACACAAATTTCACTTTTTGAATGGTATCCTTTCCTTTCCCATCAAATATTGCCATTCCAAACACATTGTGTTTTAGTTTGTGTCTCACAACCCAAACATGCCCCTAAAAGTTTAGGTCATGACTAGTCTGTGATTAGGCCTCAAATCAAAAATCAAAGAACATAATTAATTCCACAAAAGGGCCTAAAGCAAAAGCAATTCAATAATACAACGTTCATCGAGCCGTGTGTATATGCCAGGATCATTACACAACTTTCCTTAACAGGAGAAGTTCATATGCGCTGTTCAGGTATAATTACAGTCTAAGGCAGGTACATGTACAAATAGTGAATGACCCAAAGGTTACATGACCATAAAATGTTCAACAAAACCACCAAAAACATTACAAAAAAGTGGCACTGAACTCCATAAGAAACAAAAAGACTCCACTTAGACTTAACCAAAAATTTCCACAAAAAGGTGCCTGAAGCTAACCTAGGGTTGACCTCCAAGCTGACCACTTACAAAACATACACGAATACTAAATGAGCCAAACTCAGTGAATAATAATAATGTATTAAAACATATAAACAAACGTGTGTCTTGCAAAGTGTAAAGCGTGTATGTAACTCATATATGTCCTTTTTATCAATAATGGCCTCGGCCCAACAATAACAGAACGGCCTTGGGCCTAACACTAACAGAACGGCCTTGGGCCCAACACTAACAGAACGTAAATAATTCACATCTCATATCCACATTCCATGTTCCAATTCTTGTAGTCATTCATTCGAATAAAACATAACTTCAAAGAATCACACATTAATGTATCAAGATAAATACAAGTAAACATATCTTTACAATACTATTACTCACGGTGATCCGGTCGTGTAGTAGTCCCTTCCGACAAATGACCTACACATTTTACACATAAATTGATAAGTAATGCATTTCTTTTTTAGCTTCTTGCCTCTTTTTTTTTTCTTTCGTTTCGTTCACTTTCTATTCATTTTTACGTATTTTGGGGGTTTAAAGTATACAGATTAACAAGTTCAGAAGGTTGAAAGGGGTGTCAGAAAGCAATACAATTTTTCCTCTCTTCCCGCACGTACGGAGATCCCTCACCACACGTGCAGAGAGATGTGCCGCACGTGCATTTATTTCAGAAGCCAACATTTGTCTCCCCTGTTTTCCGCACATGCGGCTAGGCATCCTGCACGTGCGGTCTTGGGCTCTGTTGTGCAGTCCGAAAATGCAACAAAAACAAGCTTACTAAGGGCATTTCTAAGGCACAAATCAAGCAACACCACTTCAAAATCATAATCATATGAACACAAGAAATATGAAACTCAAGCTTACATAGATCCAAACTTCCCTTTATATGATATATAAAACCCTACTTTCCATTTTACTTTCATTCCTTCAATCTTTCATCTTTTCATATATATTCATACATATACATGAGTCCAAAGCATGCAAGAAATAGGATGAGATAGTAATTTCTTAGAATCCAACTCAAATCAAACTCAAAATGAAGGAACCAACTCACAATCAAACAAAATGTAAAGATTACATGTTCACTTCCGTGAGATTTGTTCAATCAAATTCATAACTCATAAACCCTAATCTCCATGAGTGTCAAAGCTTCATTTTAGACCTTCTTTTACTCAATTGAAGGAAGATTGAGAGGTATTTAGGTGATTTCCACTTACCTTGAGCTAATTCTTTGATTCTTCTTTCAATTTCTTCAATCTCCCAACTCCTATGTTGAACCCCTCTTCTTCTCTTTCTTTGTTCTCTTCTTTCTTCTCTATTATATGGTATTTTGCCTAAGTCTCCTAAGCCTCTTGTAGATATATCTATCTCTTTTAAGCTTTGAGTCAAAATGGGACTAAATTAGGAAATTAGTCAAATGAAGTCAATTAAAGCATTATGAATCAATTTTTTACAAAACTTCATATTATGTTCTAAAAATCATGCTAATTATAACTGTAAAGTCAATTTCGGTTTATCGCGCCAAGGTTTTCAATTTACAGTCTAAAGGTCGTAATTTCAACAGATATACTTTCATAATCATATAATTCACACATTAAAACATGGAATTTCATGTCAAACATATAAACACACATATAATCATACATCTAATGAGAGATTTAAGCATATGAGAGGGTCGGGTTATTACATTGTGAGAAACTTCTATTGTTAAACTCATTATGTTAAGAGTCTATACGGATTGAGATTGGTCCTATCATAGTTGATTGTCTTCTGTATGTCATGTTGGCATGATTGCAATACCACTTGGCTTTTTTAAGTTGTCTTGGAAATTGATTCCTTACAACATAAGAAGTTACCTTTCGCAAATTTTCATGGTACTGAACTAAATATCTGATATTGTGAAACATGATTTGGGGAATGAATTTAAAAACTGTCTAACAAATGAGGGAGCATGCTTACAGTAGACATGATGTATACTACAATTCAAAGAAGGGAAAGGGAGAATAACTCCCATCAGTTAAGTTTTTGAAAATGTCCAGTAAAAAAAATGGATGTATGCCCAATTTCCCCATTGGATGGGGGTTTGGGAGGGCTAGATTGAGTATGGACTCAAATCTTTAGCATAATTTGTACAAAGCGGCTGCCATCAGGTTCGAAGCCACAACCTCAAGGTAGTAGGTAGAGTTTTAACCACAGAAACAGGGCCTCTCTTGCAAAAATGTCCAGTTTAAAAAATAAAGAACTAAATCGAAAGCTTTGCTCCCCCAAAAATATTCACACTCCTTAATATGGAAAACAAAGAGGTTAACAGAATAAATTGAAGTTTAGAAACAAAAACCTTGTCAAGCACACTTCTTTTTCTATGTTCCCCCTGATACATACCATGATGCGATCAAAATTGAGGACCAACTCTAGAGAATGAAAGAGATACAATCCAATTGAAGGAATGAGTCTAAGAAGCTAGTTTGTTTGTTTGTTTGTTTGTTTATTTTTGACTAAGTAACATTTTTGGATTTAAGTTTCTATGCATTTTAAAATTCATGTCATTACGTGTATTTTTGTTAGTTTACTTATTTGTAAGGCTAACCTCCTTTGGGATGGGTGCTTGTTAAGTTAGTTGTGAACAATTTATTTATCATCAAGCCTTTAAATATTGTCCAAGTACTTCTTAGTACATTAGTTGCATGTAGAACACAAGTCAATAGACGCATGTAGGACACATGTCAATAGGCGGCTACATGTAAACACAGGCCATGTGTCACTTGCTTGTCATTGAATGGTTCATGTAAGCCATGCCTCATTAAATTGGTATTGAGTGGCTGCATATTTACTATTTGCTACCTTATTATTTTGTAGTTTTCTATTCCTAGGTACTTCACTATGAACTTTGCTGCGTATGGGCTATAATCTTTGCTTTGGGGGAGGTTTTTTAGGAATTGGAATTTCAAATTTAGTACTTTACTGTAATCGTACTTCGCCACTTCTCAGGGCTTGGTTTTGAGTCCCATAGCTCATGGAATTCAAGCCTTGCTGCTTGGATTTTGCATAAATCAATCCTAAAAACTGATTTTTGCATGGTTAAGGCCTTGATCCAAGTATTGTTCAAGTCCTCCTTCGGTTATAATTGGTCTAACCTCCAATTTACTATATCATAAAATATCGAGAGGCTCACTTCTTGCATGTCAAAGGCAACGAGAGCATAACAACTCCATGACACGGCTTGATGAAATTACCCACCATTATCTCTCAGGCCTAGAAATTGCGAAAATCTCTGAGAATTGGATCTTCTGTGGATGATAAAATGCCTCCCAAATCATATCCATCTCCACAAACAAACAAAAAAACAAAAACAAAAACAAACAAACAAAGAAGAATATATTCATGCTATCTGTCTAGTGGAGTATGTGTTCTAAGTTGTCTTTCAAATATGAAATAGCTTGCAATGGTGAATTGTAGAGAGAGCTTTATTTCCGTTGTACCCAAAAAAAAAAAAGAATTGTAGAGAGAGCTTCCAAGGAGCTATGACATTCATGTTTACATACGGACTAGTGATAACAGGTGTGGACTGATTCTTTATTTTATTTTTATATGACCTCTTTCTCTGAGGTGTTTTCCTGGCCAAAAAGAGTGCATTTGTTTCATTATTCATACCTATCTAGATATGTATGGCATTAAAGATACTTCATGTGAGAGTTAAGTATGTTTAACAACTTGATGTTGTGATTACTCTGAATAATTAGGCAAACTTGCTGGGTAAGAATGGTACTGGTTGACATGTGTTCTGTTAATTGTCTAGTTAGTTACAACATTTGAAATATGATCAGTATGTGGTGCTTGCTATAAAAAAATTGTCTATTTGGTGAGCATTTCTGGTTTTCTATTTTTTTATTTATAAATAATACAAAAATGTTTCAGAGCGCTAAATTAAGAGCTCTAATGGAGCTCTAGGGTGGTGAGGCCCAGCTGATGTGATGTTTTGGTCTTGCTTTTTATGTTTTTTTTCATTACCAAAGTGTATAGCTCTATCTTTAGAGCTCTATTTTTAGAAGATGAATCACTACCCTAAATAATAATAACCTCATAGTTGAAAGAAGTACAAATTTTACTGGGGTTTTGTATTTTTCAGTTATCTACTCATTCTGGTGTCATGTGATGTAACCATTTCGTTTTTAGTTTTCAATTTATATTTACAAAAATTTTAAAAACTGTCATAAAAACTTATTTGATAATTTTTTTAGTTTATAAATGGTTGTCTCAGTTTATAAATTTGAGGTCATTTTTAAACAGAAATTTAAAATTTTGACTAAAAACTTTTTTTTTTCAAATTTTTTTTTTTTCAATTATTTTTTTTTCATTTTTTTTTTTTCAATTAATCTTTTTTCCAATTAATTTTTTTTCCCAATTATAATGTGTATGATCCCATTGTCATAAATAATAAAAATAAATATAAATATTTTAGGTATGAACAAACATATTTTTTAGTTTATATTTTAAAAAAATTTCAAACATTTTGTTCAAACCAAACGCGTTTGTAGTTTATGTTTTTTTGAAAATAAAGAAAAACCAATTTATAAAATTTTTATGAACATAAACAAAAAAACATAAACGTTACCAAACGTTACTGTTTTCAGCAACTTCAAAAAGGTTGTAGGGAGCATTATGTTTACTGAGAGAGTATTAGTAGTTAGATAAGTAAGTATTGATGGTTAGTTAAGTTCTAAGTAAATGAATATATCTCTCTTTATCTTAGAATAAGGCAGCACTTTACTGATGGAGATTGGAGTACATAAATGAGGGAGGAATCTGTTCGGTATATGTGGTTTTTTGGGCATCCTTCTTTGTTTTTAGGCATTCCTCACCTTTGATTTTTCTTTTCCTTTTCCTTTTCTTTTTTTTTTTTTTTCTTTTTTCTTTTTTCTTTGAGTATTACAAGTAATTAATATGGTTTGCCTTAAAATTATAAACAATATGTTTTGATGAATATGTTAAATGCAATTTGAATGCCCATCTCTCAAATGTCCCAAATGCCTCTGTAATGTGGGGATTTCTGCTTTAACATACCTTTCAGCTTACCTCTGGTGCTATTTAAGCGTACAAGAAATTGAGTAGTTGTTTTCTTTAATTATTATGATCAGCTCTTCTTTGTTGTGAACATTAAATCTCTTAATCTGAATCTTGATAATAAATCATTTCATTTTTGTTGCCAAAGGTACCGTGCAATAACAAGTGCCTACTACCGAGGAGCTGTTGGTGCATTGCTTGTATACGATGTCACCCGACACGTCACATTCGAGAATGTTGAGAGATGGTTAAATGAGCTGCGCGGTCACACAGACTCAAACATTGTGATAATGCTTGTAGGGAACAAGGCAGACTTGCGTCATTTGCGTGCTGTTTCGGTTGAGGATGCAAAGGCCTTTGCTGAGAGAGAGAACACGTTCTTTATGGAGACATCTGCCCTCGAGTCTTTGAACGTTGAGAATGCCTTCACAGAAGTGCTTACCCAAATATATCGCGTTGTCAGCAGGAAAGCACTTGACATTGGGGACGACCCTGCTGCCTTGCCCAAAGGGCAAAATATTAATGTTGGAACCAAGGACGATGTCTCGGCTGTGAAAAAAGTCGGTTGCTGCTCTGTTTAGCCACCAGAGGAAGGATTTATAAGCAATAGAAAAACCTTTGCTTGCACTAAAATGTCAAGAACTCTATTGCAGCTCATCGATTCTTTGTTCTCTCACTTGCCACAGTTTTCAGTGGTTGGGATTGATTCTGGAGCTTATCCGAGACTGGTTCAGTTTGGAGTCCGTAAAGAAATGCGGCGTGCAGATTCTCCTTTCATCTAATGCCAGTTACTATTTATAACTTATGTTGTTTCCCCATCTGTATTGTTCCATTTGTTGATACCTTATCTGGTTTTGCATGAATTAGTCTCTTGAATTTTGCACGACTATTTAGGATTATGAATCTGTTTCTCAATTGTTCATCGTAAAAAATATTCTTGACATAATTGAGTCAGTATTAGTAGTCATGGAATCGTGTCATCAACGAACCCATAGTTTAAATTCTAGTCCACTGGCAAATTGGGTCATTCTAAATTAACTACCTTTTTTTGTCATGATTTGTCTTCATAAGAAACAAATATTATCAAAATTTGAAAATAATTTTTGGTACTTCTAGGTAGTGAATTGTTAGGTGTTTTTTTTTTCTTCTGTGAAAACAGTTCACCAAACAAGTATCATGTGTTCTTTCAAAAATAAAGCATACAACAAAAAGCAAAAGCAATAGCAAACACGCATGTTGCCGACTTTTCTTGTAGCCCTTAAAAAGAAAACACAAAAATAAAAACAAACAATACC
This sequence comes from Camellia japonica, assembly GCA_030407325.1. Taxonomy (NCBI): domain Eukaryota; kingdom Viridiplantae; phylum Streptophyta; class Magnoliopsida; order Ericales; family Theaceae; genus Camellia; species Camellia japonica. The sequence goes on along the minus strand of JAPPVO010006288.1, from coordinate 7,932 downwards.
AAACAAGCATGTTGCCGACGTTTCCTGTTGTGACATTTCAAAACCTTGGATTGTGTCTTAGAAGTGGTGGGGTAGGGTGGAGGTGGAGATGGGTATTGTCAAGAGGATGAGGATTATAGAAGCTTTTCTATCACTATTTAGACCTCTCTCTAGGGCTAATGTTGTAACAACTCTACAGTATATATACACTCGATTTAGAATTCAAGCACTCAAGGAGGTCTTGTCACACTTATTTGTACTTTATATACACTCAAGGGTTTGATTAGGCAGCATTTTTTATTTTTTGTTTTGGCTTATATGCCAATGCCCTGTTCTTAGTTGCCTAATATGGCTTGGAATCTTCTCATTTTCTTGTCTTATCCCTTTAATGTTGCCAAATCATAATAACTTGAATTTAATATAATATTTTTTAATTATTAAGAGACTTTTAATATTGATTTTGGTTAGTTTTGAATTTAAATTATTGCGTTACGACTATACTAGAAAAGTAAGAAAGGGTTGAGAACAGAAAGTAATTGAAGACAATTCAACGAAACCAATTTGTTGAATGAAAAAAACAAAAAACAAATATTTATTCACATTATCATATGAAAATAGTAATGCATTCTCATATTATAATGAAACACTACAGCAAAGCACAAAGAAATTTACAATTATGCCCTGAAGATGATAATTTAGAGTTAGATCTTATCTAACCTCTAAAGAACTATCCTTGCAATGTGGACAACTTTGAACCAAACAATGCCTTAACTTCTTCAAGCTCCTCACACTACAAGCTTTCTCAAGCACCTTATTCTTAAATGCCTTGAGTTTCAAAAAGTCTTCTTTAATATCCTTCCCATCCTCCCCCATGAACTTGCAATGCAAAATGTTTATCTCCTTCACATACTTCAACCTCCCATCCAACAAAATCTCCAAAGCATTGCCACACAAAGTAGATTCCTCAAGATCAAGTTTCTCCAACCTAGGAAACCCTTCTACAATACACGTCACTTCTCTCTCCATCATCGTCCAGCCTCGAAGTCCAAGCTCGGTTATGCTCTTGCAGTAATCAGCCAACTGAGACACCACAAGAAACCCTAGATCCTTCTTGTGTATCTGTGCTCGGAATACCCTTAAATTTTTCCAGTAGAGAATGGAGACGAAGATTGGCACTACATTCACATTAACTTTTGAAGACAAAACAACACATGAAATATTGGGAGTCCTCTCTGCTATGTAGAGAGTGGCAAAGTATCCAAACATGTGTTTGGTTGGGAAATAGATGGAGTGCCAACCATGGTAGTGGTTGATGGCTAGTTTGAGGAGGTGAGTGAATCTCAGCCGTTGGTTTTCTTCATCAAGGCAGTCGATCAAGCGGAGGTCGAGGCTGGAGTTTTGGAAGAGGGTGTGGAGGGTTGATGAGAGCCATGAATGGCAAACAAAAGGTGGGCCAAAGAGTTGGTCATGGAGATTGAGGAAAGAAAATATTTTTGAGAGTATGAAAGGGTTTAGGTCTTGCCAAGATGGGTAGTGTTTCTTCTGATTCTTCATTTGGGATTGCATGGTGATTTCTTTTGACACCACCACCTTTTGTAGCCTTAGAATGCACTGGAGTTTGGAGTTTGCAGGGCATATATTCTTGGGATTTGGCTCGAATTTTAACTAGATTGAATAGTTGGTTGATAAGATTGTCCCACATCAACATTAATGACAAATAAAACGTCTTCATCTGTCTATTGTCCTCATTATATGAACCAATAGACTGTTTCTTATAATTTAAATAAGTTGATTATAAATTATTTAAATTTAAAAGTCTGTAAAAATAAACTGTACTAAAATAAACTAAAAAATAATTTATTTTTAAGTAAAAATAATTTAAATAAATTAAAAAATTAATTATTTACTTTCTAATTATTAACTTTTACTTAAAATAAACTGTACTAAATAAGTTCATTTACTTGTCAATAATATTGAATCAGACCATGAAAAGTGGTTACGATTTTTCATCACCAATTCTTGCACGGATAGCCAACTTTTGAGTGGGGTTTGCTCACTTTTTAATTAAAAAAAAAAAATTATGACGAATGTGTGAATAAACTTAGGCCATTTGTTTGTCATTAATAGCAATATATTATAATTTAGGATAAATTATATTTTGTCCTTTTTATATTTAATTATTTTTTTACTTTGATTTTTAATTTTCTTTTTTTTACTTTAGCTTTTTATGTTTAAATTTTTTCTTAATTTTCTCTAAAAACTAATTTATATTCAAAATTAGATGGAAAATTATACATTGACAGAGCTATATGGTATAAAAATATTTTATTATGTATGATTCACACATCTTATACAAATTCAAATCTCAATATAATATTATATTTTTTTATGTTATATTGTAATTAACGTGATATTTTCTGTTTAATTTTGAAAATAAGTAAACTTAATAATAAATTTTAAAAAAAAAATTAAACATAAATCGTCAAAATAAATAAATAAAATTTAAAAGTCAAAATAAAAAATAATTAAATATAAGAAAGTGTAATTTACCTATAATCAAATTACTCCAGTTAAATTCCAAACATTATACAAAAGACAAATTTAAGTAAAAAAGACAAAATAGAATTGTACTCTTGCAGTCATATATTCTCTCTTTATTTCTTTTTGGGGAGTGATGACGTACACCCTTTTTCTTTATTGAGAAAGCAGCCGACAAAAAAAGAAAAATAAAAAAATAAAAAAATTTGGATCATAAATTTAATTTGGACAAATTAAAAAAAAAAAATTCTCAAGATTTAGTGAGCTTTACAATTTAAACCTTAGAATTTCAATTGCATCAATTTGAATCATGAACTTTTACTTTTGTCACAATCTCAACTGTCCGCCTATCTCTTTTAACTTGATTGATGGAAGAAAATTTGTAGTACACATCTTTACTCAATATTAATAATAAATTTAAACTTTTAACACATCATATCAATTCCATCATTTATTTTCATCCATTAAATCAAAGTCCTTCATTATAAATTTACTAGGCACTTGAGTACATTGTATCAAAACCTCTCTATATCTCTTGCTCATCAAACCTCCTTCTTTTTTTTTTCTCTCTCTCTCTCTACAAACGCACGCAGTGCCTCACTCTGTCAATGCTATCTCCAACCGATGTTTGGAGGATGCACACATCCATCTCCGTCCCACCTTCTACCGCCGCTCTTCTTTCCTCTTACTACTTTACATGTATTGCAGAATATATATATATATATATATATATATAATATAAAGATCTAGGGTTAGGGTTTTAGGAGTGGAAGAAGAAGAGTAGAAGGAGGAGATGAAGAGAAGAGGCGAGGGCGCGGCAGTGGCGAACAGTGGGAGAAGAGAAGAAAGATGAGGAGGGGCTACACTATTAGGATAGGGTCTACTCCTCGACAAATCCCTATTTTCTACAAAATAAAAATCGAACTCCCTTTAGAATTTGATGGGAAGGTGTAATGGTAGCATAGTTGTGACGACGGGTAGAAAAGAAAGAGAAATAAGTGAATTGACGGCCGCAGTGGAAGAGAATTTTGTGAACCTCCAACCAGTGTCGTTGTTACTCTGTTCTTTCCTTATTTCTTCTATGGAGATTTGGGGGTTGAAGTGAGTGAGAAGCAAAATAAGAAGTGATTGTGGAGGCGACGTAATCGATCGTTAATATCTGTCGCATCGTTGTCACTCCATTCTTTCATTTCTTTTCTTTTGTCGTCAATGGAGATTTTTGATGATCTAAGGCAAGGAGGAGTGATCTTCAATCATCTCTTTTGACGTTACCTGTTGCTCCAAAACTTTCCCAAACTGGCGAACCCTTTCTCCAGTGGCTTCTCTCCTTTGCTCTCTCACTCTGGCATGACTAGTACTCTTCCGATCGGCCCAACCACTCCAGTGTTGTTCTTTCTCAATATACATACAGTCAATAGATAGTCGATTGACCAAAATCCCCCAAGTCTGTTAGTTATAGTTAACAGAGATGGACAAATGGTTGAGATTGTGACAAAAGTAAAAGTTTAGGGTTCAAATTGATACAATTAAAACCCTAGGATTTAAATTGCAAAACATGCTAAACTCTAAAAAAAAAAAATTATAATTTGCCCATTGAATTTAAATTTTTTGAGACATTTAGTTCAAGTCATCTTAGAGCATCTACAAAGAGTCATTATCTTACTTTTTTACTAAATTTAGAGGTTGATTGTCAAAAAAACTCCAACAGAGCCCTTATTGAGTTCCTTAAATTTGAAATTGCTATCGTGACTCTTCGTTTATAGAGAGTCATGGTAACTTCCCAAATATAGAAAATTTTTATTTTATTTCATCAACTGTGCAAATTGGAAAGTGTGAAAACATAAGAAATATTTTAATAAAATGAAGAAAGAATGGAGTGTTGTTGAGAAAGAAAATCAATTTTTTAAATATATTTTAAGAAGGGTGCTTTTTCAGTAAATCCATTATCTAAGAGTGTTATTCCATAAGACCCATAGTGTTTTATAATATTCCATTAGGTCCATTTCATACAAAAAGACCATAAAAACCCTTAAACAAACACGGGCTCTCTCTCTTTGAATGTAATAACCGTCTCTCTTCCCCTCTTTATTCTTGCGCAGGAAATCACGCACAGTACCTCTACAGTCCAGAAATCAAAATCCATATTCCACATCGCCTCAACGCCCAGAAGACTGTCTTCGTTCCATCGTCGCATCGTCTCATCATCTTCTCCGTCGTCCCTACGCCGAGAAGACTTCTTCGTTCCATCGTCGCATCGTCTCATCATCTTCTTCGTCGTCCCTACGCCCAGAAGACTGTCTTCGTTCCTTCGTCGCATCGTCCCGTGGTGTCATCATCTTCTTCGTCGAAATGGGCAAAAAACGTAAGCATTATACTCATTCGTGTATTTAAACCCTAAACCTCTTTATCAACAACCAACATTGTGAACTTTTACAAATATCCCCTGTTTCTATACATACAATATATAGGAGTCCATATTATTCATACCCTAACATTTAATCTGAACCCCTCAATCGTAATCCCTAATTATATTGATTTTTTCAGTCAAAAACATTACAGTTACCATTACATTGTGTTCACAACTGTGAACATTCCCAAATGTTTTTGTTGTAATTGTTGTTGTTGAAAGCTGTGAACATTCACATTGATTGAAAATGGTTGAATAATCAAATTTTTCCATATGTTATTCGATTGTTGTTCAATGCTGTGAACATTCACATGGTTTGAAAAATGTTTTGGCCAATTCTGTTTTTGTTGCTGTTGATAAAAGATGTGAACATTCACATTGAGTGAAAATGTTTGGGTAACCAGGTATTAATGGTGTTGTTGTTTTATGCTGTGAACATTCACATGGATTGAAAATGTTTGGCCAATTCTGTTGTTGTTCTTGTTGTTGAAAGATGTGAACATTCACATTGACTGAATTTTTTTTGAAAATCATATATTATTGGTGCTGTTGTTCTATGCTGTGAACATTCACATGGATTGAAAATGTTGGGCCAATGAGTAGGGATATTTACATTTTTTCCCCCTATTGTGAATGTTTGCCTTGTTGGTATTGTTGATTGTTAATGGTGATCCAATAAGTTGATCCATCATTTTATATGTTTGTGTTAACATCCACATGTTCTTCAATGGTGTTCATGGTTGTATAAAAATACATTGTTTTTCACACACTCACACAATATGTACATTGTGTTTGTGCTGACACAGTCAACATACACATCCATGTACAGATGTGAATGTTCACATCCACACACCAAATCTGGTCATTCACACCCATGCACACAACTGTGAACATGCACATCAATGGCAATGCTGTGAATGTTCACATTTGTTCCACTATGCTAATCACATGAGCCTTGACTTAATTTTTTTAAAATGCTCCATTTTGCAGATGTTGCACAAAAGAAAACCTTAAAGAGAAAGAGAGATGAGTACCATGTCAAGGAAGAAAACCCACAAACAAATACTAGCACCAATGTCGACATGCGCCATGTGAACTATAGATCTAACATGACCGAACTGGTAAAATTAATGAAAAGCACCAAGTTCACACAAGCACAACTTGGTTCCTGCAACAAACACCATTTTGGAATTTGTTAGATGCATTGAGAAACAATAAGATCGACCTTGACAAATGCATGAAGTATGATGATGTTGTTGTGCATGTCCTACAAATGTAAAAGCTTCAAAAGATGCTTCTACATTGGGGAAAGAAGATGAACATACACAACAGCGACATCAAGCTGATTTTTGGTGTGGACTGTGGCAGCAAGCCGATGGACATATCATATGGTGCGAAACCAAAGACTGGCATTATAAACAAAAGATGCAAAAATGTCAGCCGGTTGACTTCAAAATGGATACGCACCCTTTTGACGAGGCATTGAAAGGCAAAAAGAAAGATGACAACGAAGAAGTCGCCTGACTAGTGTGCATGTATGCTTGCCAAAAGCTTTTTTTCTCAACAAGCGGAGAGACAATAGGATGGGGCTACTACACACATATGGTCCCATTGGAAAGCATGCAAGAATATGATTGGGCCAACCAAATTAGAACAACGTTGACATCGTCCATTTCCCAAAATGACAAAAAGCCAGCAAAAGTCACCGGCTGTGTCATGTTATTGATGGTAAGTACCCATGTTGTCAAATAATAACATTCACATGTCCTTCAGTGTTGTTCATCTAAGCAAACTGTGAACATTCACAACAGTGCCACTGATGTGAATGTCCATAGGCACTTATGTTTCACAGATGTAATGTTCATATCTGAATCACTGATGCGAATGTTCACATTCACTCATAATATAGTACTGTGAATGTTCACAAAGTGCCACTGATGTGAATTCCATAGGCACTTATGTTTCACAGATGTGAATGTTCACATCTGAACCACTGATGCGAATGTTCACATTCACTCATAATATACTACTGTGAATGTTCACAACAGTGCCACTGATGTGAATGTCCATAGGCACTTATGTTTCACAGATTGAATGTTCACATCTGAACCACTGATGTGAATGTTCACATTCACTCATAATATACTACTGCGATGTTCACAAAGTGCACTGTTATTAATGTTCACATATGTTGACATTACTATGCAAATGGTAAATAACAATATGTGTTTGTTGTTTTATTGAAGTATTGGTTGTGTGAGCACACAACTATCCTACAACCTCACAAGCCTAATGTTTTTCCTTGCTGTGTAAGGGGATCTGACTGCTTTACAAAAAAGATGAAAACCACCTCTTTGGCTGATTTGGGTTTTAATGAGGTAGGGTTCAACTACTGATCAAAACATTCACATTATAACACCACCCAAATATATACGTTAAGTAACATAATTTTTTAATTTTCAGGTTAATGCCGGTGAACTCTTTGCAATCCCAACAGAATTACAAAAGTTCAAGCGTAAAACATTGAAGGTGGAGCCCAAAATTTATGAACCAGCCACAACATCTCCCAACCTATCTGACATCAAGGAAGAACAACACAATGGCAGCAACTCCCACTTTTCTGGGGATGGAGTGGAGCTAAAGGACAGTGATAAGACATTCACATTCCATTCAGCAGCCCACATGATGAAGAGCTATTGTCATACCAAACACAAAAAACCTGATTTCATTGATGTGCTTATCAAAGAAAATCGGAAGGCTTGGGGCGTCATAAAGCAATGGGAAGCAAAGTACAAACAACTTCAATTTTCATGGGAGTTAAGGGCAAGAGTCATAGCTGATCTTGAACATAAATTGTTCAACCAGTCAGCCCACCCAACATGAATACCGAAATAAAAAAGTGCATAGAGCAGAAGGATGAAGAAATAAAACGCTTAACGCAGCTGGTCATCGACTTAGAATGCGAGAAAACAATTCTTCAGGACCTTTACGATGACCAGTCAGTCCAC
>JAPPVO010006287.1:0-37658 GCA_030407325.1 Camellia japonica | reverse complement strand
AAAGGACGGCAGAATTCAGGTATGTGTGGATTTCAGGGATTTGAACAAAGCCAGTCCGAAGGACGACTTTCCTCTGCCGCATATCGATGAATTAGTGGACTTCACTGCTAGGCATGCATTGCTCTCATTCATGGATGGGTTTTCAGGCTACAATCAGATATTGATGGCACCCGAAGACCGGGAGAAGACTGCTTTCACCACCCCGTGGGGAACCTATTGTTATAGGGTGATGCCGTTTGGGCTGAAGAATGCTGGGGCTACGTATCAACGGGCTGCGACCACGATTTTGCATGACATGATCCATAAAGTGGTTGAGGTATACGTGGACGACATGATTGGCAAGTCCAAGGAAAGAGAGGGCCACTACACCGCCTTGCAGAAATTCTTCCAACAGATCAGAGAGTATCGGTTGTGGCTGAATCCTCAGAAATGTACGTTTGGTGTTACAGCAGGGAAAATGCTGGGGTTCTTGATCACACAGAGAGGTATCGAGGTCGATCCTTCCAAAATCAAGGCCATCTTAGAAATGCCACCACCGAGGACTGAAAAGGAGGTGCGAGGCTTTCTGGGCAAAGTGCAATTCATAAGACGGTTTATTGCTAAATTAACCTTTACTTGTGAACCACTCTTTGGTCTCCTAAAGAAAGGAACGATGTTCCAATGGGACGGCCGATGCCAAGCTACTTTTGAACAGATCAAGCAATATTTACAGAACTCACCTGTGTTGTCACCGCCTGAGCCGGGGAAACTGTTGATACTGTATCTTTCAGTGACTGAAACTACAATGGGCTGCATGTGGGCTGCATGCTTGCACAGGAGTCTGAGGACAAAGTGGAGAGAGCTATCTACTACTTGAGCAAGAAAATGCTGGATTACGAGACCCGCTACACTCCGCTGGAGAAGGCTTGTCTGGCCTTGGTATGGGCTACCAGGAAGCTGCGGCACTACCAGTTAGCTTACTCCGTAAGGCTGGTTTCAAGATTAGATCCCATCAAATATCTTTTCGAGAAACCGGCACTTACGGGTAGGCTAGCTCGTTGGTTGCTTCTGCTTTCCGAATTTGATCTGAAGTACGTGATGCGTAAGTCAGTGAAAGGGAGAGCGGTAGCGGAGTTCCTAGCCGATCACCCAGTGGACAGGGATGAAGCAGTTGAGTACCTGTTCCTAGACGAGGCCATTCTGCATGTCGAAGAAGAGATTTGGACGATGTACTTTGACGCAGCGTCAAACCAATACGGGTATGGGATAGGAGTGTTGCTGATAGCACCTGACAATTCCCGCATACCTTTAGCATTCAAACTCCGGTTCAGAGTGTCGAACAATGAGGCAAAGTATAAGTCATGTATTGCCGGTTTAGAAGCCGCCCTAGAACTATGGGCAAAACGGTTGGATGTCATCGTGGACTCGAACCTTATTGTATCTCAAGCTAAAGGAGATTGGAAAGTTAAAGAAGAAAAGATGAGAATCTACCACCAGACCTTGGACGTGCTGATTCCTCAGTTTGAGAAACTGAACTTCGCTCATTTATTAAGAGAGAACAACAGGTTCGTAGATTCACTACCAACTCTATCTTTCATGATAGACATCCCTTTCAGAGTCCGGATGCGTCCGATCATCATTGAACAGAAATCCGTGCCGGCCTACGAGCTGATTGCTGCCATAGATAAGAATCGCTAGTATTACGATGTCTGGAACTTCTTGGAAAAATAGGCGTATCCACCAGGGGCAAATGTCAAAGATAAGAGGGCAATTCGAAGAATGGCTGCTCAGTTCATCATCTACGGGGGTAAACTGTATAGGAGAGGTCATCTCGGGATGCATAAACTGTGTATTGATGCTGAAGAATCCAAGCGCCTAATGGAGGCCATCCATGGAGGAGAGTACGGAACGCACATGAACGGGGTGATGCTAGCTCGGAAGATCCTTAGACAGGGTTATTACTGGTCCACCATGGAGGAGGATTGTATTGGCTTTGTTCGGCGATGCCACAAATGTTAGATCCATGCAAACCGCATGAATATTCCGCTGTCGAAGCTGTACAGTATGACTTCGCCATGGCCGTTTTCAGTCTGGGGGATTGATGTGATTAGGGCTGTCACTCCAAAGGGGTCCAACGGGCATGAGTACATTCTGGAAACGATAGACTACTTCACAAAGTGGGTTGAGGCCCAATCTTACGCGGTGTTGAAGGCTTGGCATGTTGCAAAGTTCATCAGAAATAACATCATCTGTCGTTACGGGGTTCCGAATGAGATTATTCAGATAATGGCTCTCACTTCAAGAAGGAGGTGATGACTTGTTGGAGAACTATAACGTGGCTTTTCATAAGTCATCCACATATCGGCCGCAAACCAACAGAGTAGTTGAGGCCACCAACAAGAACATCAAGCACATTCTGCAGAAGATGGTGGAAACCTACCGGGACTAGCCAAATAAGCTGTCGTTTGCTCTATGGGGCTATCGGACTTCAATTCGAACTTCTACTAGAGCGACTCCGTATTCCTTGGTTTATGGGATGGAGGCTATTCTGCCTATCGAGTTGAGGTTCCGTCATTACGGGTATTGGCTGAGTGTCAGATAGCTGAGGCAGATTGGCAGCAAAACAGGTTCGAAGAACTCATGCTCTTTGATGAAAGAAGGCTGAAAGCACTGTATCATGTTCAGGGTTATCAATAAAGAATTGCAGGGCTTTCAACAAGAAGGTTAATTCCAGGAATTTGAAAGAAGGGGATCTTGTGCTCAAAGACAACCGAGCTCCCATCCACGACCCTAGGGGCAAGTTCAGACCCAATTGGACTGGCCCTTACATCATCAAGTCTATCTCGTCGGGTGGAGCTGTCGTTCTGATGGACCTAGATGGCCTAGAGTTCTCCCAACCGATCAACATGGACAAGTTGAAGAAATACTATCCCTGAGTGGCTCGCTAGGCCGAAAACCCGAAAAAGCAACCCAGGCAAAAGTTAGAGCACAGAAAATTTGAAATAATAAAAACTGAGCTCGCAAGGTTGAAAACCCAGAAAGGGCGGCCTTGGAAAAAGTTAGAGCGCAAAAGGAGAGTGTTAATACACGAGCAAACCTGAGCCGAACTGCGTAAGGCTTGATTCCCATCTTTGGGATACGTAGGCAACTTCATTCTGAAGTCCAGCCATAAACACTTCCCCGATCAACTTTGTCCATGTGATCTTGTCGGTCATCTTTGTCTATTCTGCATTCAAGAGCTCGGTTGTGATCTCCAGTGCAGTGCTATTTAGACTAAGGGCAACTTTCCAGTTGCTGGGATCTGGGGTTGTACATCTCAATGATAGATCTCGGGCGTGTCCAGTTGTGATCCATATCGAAAGTGGTTTTTGAAAAGTTTTAATAAAAGTTGATTTTGCTCAAATTAATCTTTTTACAACTTAGACCATTTTTGGACCAAATGGAAAATTTTCAGTACCCACAACCTTCAATTACATTGATTTCAGTACAGAGTTCTCCTGCTCTTGAATACAAATTGAAGTTTCTTTTTATTACATTCATAAAGAAAACTTGAAAGTATTGATTAATGCAAATAAATTCGGGGCATAGTCAAGTGTTCCTGCGTCCCCTCCCAGAGCTGGTCGAAGCCTCTGATGCCGAAGTGGGCCCAACCTGTGCCTCTAGGTTGTGCCTCTTCATCAAGCCAAGCTATGCACTCATCAGAGAGGGTGCAACTGAAACTGGAAGCGGGGGTCAAAAGCTCTCTTGTCCTCCATGTTGCGGCATACCGAGCTAGTTGTGCGCCTCGGACTAGAAATGCAGCAGGGTACTCTATCCCTTCCTATGGGCAAGTCTGATCATGTCCGAACTGGCGCCGGAGTCGGAACGGGAAGTAAAGGACACAGTGTGTCAGGCTGATCAAGTAAATCCCGGGCTAGCGAGTCATCCTGTAGCTCATCGCCGGTAGATTAAGCTAGGGGCAGCGCAAGCAATGTCAAGAGCAGTCAAACTCCGCATATATTCGTACCACCATCCCTCATCAGGGGCATCGACTAGACATCGCCGGAAGAAAGCTGCGAACTGAATATGCTGGGCATGAGTCCACAACCTTCAATTTATCCATCAACCATATCTAGGAGGGATGAAAAATGAGAGATTAAAGAATAGAGAGGTGTACGTGGAGAGAAAAGCAGAGAAAAGGGTTTTGAGAGAAAAACCGAGTCTGAGGGCCAAGTGATGTGAGAAATATATGTGAGATGGGGTGTGTAGACACCCCATTTTTGACCGACCTTAAGACTCAGACGTCACCAATTGAGCGCTCGGTGATGTTGCATATTGTGCTCGTTCAGAGGTTTCAGAGTCTCGGCTGCGAGCCTTGCCTCCGGACTTCCGGAATCTTTTGTGCTTTGCCTCGATTTGCGAACCAGGTCCCGTTTTCTCTATTTTCTCTTCCCAAAGGGAGGGAGAGGTCTCGTAGACCATCTCTCAGTGGCCGTAGGCTACGTTTCGTGGTCGTAGGCCATTTTTCCCGTTTGGAGCCCGGTTCCCGGTTTTTCGGAGCCGTCGGCCGTGTGCCTCGGTTCGGGACCACTTAACCACCTCCGTTTGCTCCGGTTTTTGGCATACACCTTGTTTCCTCCCTTTTGAGGGACACTGTGGCCCGAGAGACCAACTTCGTGGTCGAACGCCACCTCCGGTGCTTAACAGTCAGTTTTCGAGGCCCCGAGCCGCGCGTTTTGGCCCCCGAACCTTCGTTTTGCATCGGTTTGGGTTCATTTTTGTCGGAGACCTTATTTTCATTGTTAGAAAGGTTGTAGGAAGGTGGGAGGCCAGCAATTGTTTTGAAGACCAGCTTTATTCCTTCATCGCCCTTCATCGCCCGTTTTCTTCACTAGAAAGCTGACTTTTTCCATTCCCGGGCCACTTTTTCTGACTTTCCACCACACCATTGTTTGTACACACCTGGGAGGCCACCAATATGGATAGGCCGGCCTTAATTGTTCTTGACCCTTTTGAACCCCTCTAAAAAGTTGGTTTTTCTCTCTCCTGGGTTACATTTTCTGGGTTTTGACCATACAGCTGTGTTGTACACACATGGGAGGCCACCTTTTTGGGGTGGCCGGCCACTAATTGAGCTTGACCCTTTTGACCCTGGCCGGCCGGCCAGGGGAGGTGGCCGGCCGGCCACCTGAACCTTCTGCACCTGGCCGGCCAAATTTCTCTCTCCTGGTGCATGCCAGCTATGCCAGCTATTTTGCACCAGACCCCTGCCCGGGGATCTGCCCGTTTGGGGGAGAAATTTGAATTTGGTTTTCCCCCCCTTTTCCCTTGGCCTCTCCTCTATAAAGCCAGCACCTCACCTCCATTTTGAAGGGTTACAAAAATTGGTTGGAGCCTTTGCATACAATCCTCCCTCTCTCTCTCTCATCCAAGCTCCAAAACCTTAGTTTCTTGGCCATTTTATTCACCAACTCATAGCCTATCACCTCCACACTCCATTCCAACATCTTGAGGCTGATTTTCAGAGGTTAGGAGCTGCTCTTCTTGGACCAGAAGCTGCTGGAAAGTTGTGCTACAAGGGTGAGTCCTCTTTTCCCTCTTTCTTGCTTTATTTTGCTCTATATTTTAGCTCCTTTTGCTTACATTTTTGGGCTCCGACCCAAACTAAAAATAGTCTTATTTTGAGGTCATCTTCATGTTTTATTAAGGAATTTTCTCTGTTTGAGGCCATCTACTACCCCTTTCCCTTTATCTCTCTTTTAGGGCTATTTCTTGCATGATATATTAGCCCTATTTGTAAGCATTTTGGGCTTCGAGTCAAACTGTAAAGTGCTTTATTTTGAGCCTTTCTTCAACTTTATTGCAGGGCTCTTCATTGTTTGAGGCCAGGTACTACCTCTTGCTCTCTATCTCTCTTTCAGGGCCATTTTTGCATCATATTTTAGCCTTACTTGTGAGCATATTTGAGATTTTTCATAAACTGTAAAGTATCTTTTTTTGAGCCCCTCTTCAACTTTGTTGAAGGGCTCTTTGCTGTTTGAGGTCTTTTTCTGTCATGTTTGTTCAATCTCTCTTCTAGGGCTGTTTTTGCATGCTACATTAGCCTTATTTGTGAGCCTTTTTGGACCTTGACCTAAACTGTAAAAAGTTTTGTTTTGACATTAGCTTCATGTTTTATAAAGGTCTATTCTCTTTTTGGAGTCATCTTCCCCTATGCATGCTTCATTCTTTCATGATTAGGGCTATGCATTAGAGCACTTGCATTGGCCATGGTTTGGCCTCTTAGCCACTGAAATCCAGTAGATTTTTAGTGGCTTAGGTGTATTCTTGAAGGCCAAAATCAGAGGGAGGGTGACCCCCTCTCACCTTGTTTTGTTTGACGGTCTTTTTGGCCTTCCAAAGAGGCCCTATCTTGCATGCTTTGTTGACTGATTTAAGGGCCAATTTGATGAGTTTTAGGGCTATCATATTTGATTTCCAGAGTTAATTTTTCCATGCTAAGTGTCCTTGATGCATGTGCTTAATAACCCCTTGTATGCCCTTCCAAAGGAACCCCTCATTTTTACATGCATTGGCTGCATTTCCATGTTTATTTGGGCATATTTTCACATGTTTTGTTCACTGATTTTTTCTGGTTTGGTGAGATTTCATATGCTTCATATACATGCCATGTAAACCATGTTTGCTAGTCAAAGTTGCATGCTATTTTAGTCCATCTTGCTAGCATCTTTTGGCCATGCTTTGAACTAGAAATGTTCATGTTTTGGGACTTCCTTGGCTCTGTCTTTATTCTTCATGAGCAAATAATGCATGCTTTGTATAGCTATAGGTCAATGCATGTGCCTAGTTTTGTGTTTCGGGACCATCTCATGCATCGGGTGCCATGTTTCCATGTTTCGGGATCATTTTGCATCACATTTCAGTGCTGGAACTTGCATGTTTGTATGCCATATTTCATGCCTTGTTAGAGTGGCATTTGTGCCTTAGGATCGGTCCTCGGTTTGCGTACATGTGTGCACACATCTCGAGTGTCTCATTTTCATCTTATGGCCACTGATGTGAGTGTGGCTGAGGTCCACTCATGTTGGTGTAAGGCCAATATGCATTACGTATGCCATTTCATTTCATAGCATTGCGTATGCTAGGTTGCATGTTAGAGCATCATGTATGTCGTGTTACATCGAGCATTGTGTATGCCATTTCATAGCATTATGTATGCTAGGTTGTATATTAGTTGCATGGTGCATGCCATCTCATTTGCATTGTGTTTGGGATAGGGGTTAGCCCGAACACGGGAAACGAGGGACGTTTCGTACTCCGAGTGACGGAACGTGTCTCAATTCCCGGTCACCGACACTCCGGATTAACCATGATGGAGTCTCGGTCTTGTTGTGTTTATACATGCATTCATTTCATATTGAGTCGTGCAATTCGACTCCTTGGCCATCATGCATCGAGATGCGCGATTGGTGGCACGAGGATCGAGGACTACGCTCCCTGAAGAGTAGTCAAGCACACATATGTGAAAATACTTTGCCATGCCCCTTTCTTGCTCTCTGTTGCAGCAAATCAAGAATCAACAGCCTTTCAGAGCTTCGTGCAATATTCCGGGCTTACTTGTAAACAGAGGCTAATTGGGGCATCGCAATGGATTTTCACGCCAGGCAACCCGAACATGCATCATTCATCATCCGGAGCAGAGTCGAGGCAGTCCCTAGCTTGCATGCTAATTTACTGCTTTCCTAGATTAATTTGTTAATTAATTAGGATTTTGTATTTATTCGGACTGTAATTATTCATTTGGGACTGTATATTATTTATTTGGACCCTCCGCGCGAGGGCAATGTTGTAATAAGTGTGCGTGTGTGTGATGTATGTCTTCCAACCCCACGTCTTTCTCCCTTTTATTTACCAGCTTATGATGGTTAGATTAGGGCATGTTTCAATTAGCATACAGTATGATAGCATGTTTGCATTCATTCATTTGTTTTGCATGCACCGGGCTCGGCGCATCATACTAACTGCATTTGTATTTCAATTCCGAGTTGAATACATGTTAGTTATAGCATTCCATATGCCATGTTTAGAATAGCCGAGCCTGCTATAGTTGCATTTTTGCATGTGTTGCATTAGGCATTTCTGTATAGTTAGGATCATGCATGGATTTCTAACATAGTTTCTGTTTTGGCTTGGAGTACTCGGTAAGCTTTTACGCTTTAGCATCCTTGCATGAGTGTGAGTGACTGCCATGATAGCATGCTTACCATGAGGCTATTTGCTTATGTGATATAACTACATGAATGCCTGTGGGTGAAGGTTGGGTTATTTGGATTGGAACAATGCATTGACTGTGAGTTTTAAGCCCACTAGTTAGTGGCAAAACCATCTTTTCTAAGCCCACCCGAGGGTGGCAAAATCTGCATTTTAAAGCCTACTTGCGAGTAGCAAACCGCTTTAAAAAACAAACGCGAAATGTTTCGTTCCAATTCAGGCGATCCAGTCTATACTTGTATGCTGTGCGCATCACATAGTAAATCTAGGCTAATAACCGGAATAAGAATGCATAAGGTTTTCAAAACTCGATATCATGGTTAGTAGAGGCCGATCTTTGATCGGGCGAGCGAGGGTGCTCACGAAGTGACCTTCCCCAATCGTACCCAAGTTCCCGAGCCGAGGCAACTTTGGTGATGACGGACACGTGGCCTTAGGCAAACGAGTCAGGGTTTCATAAATTTCCCAAAAATAAAATATTTAGGTGGCGACTCTGTATCTGGCAAAGCAGTCCATGTTTGGCACTTCTTTCAAAAAAAATCTGTTTTCTCAAAACGATTTGTCGGATTTGGACTCTTTGGTTCAGATTAAGAACCGTGACATTGAGTCCTTGAATTGTAGTGAGCCCAAAATGAACAGAACGGGACTCATCCCTCCTGGGGCGTTCGGGGACGTCTACAATTTCTGGCGACTCTGCTGGGGATTTAGAGAGCTTGACTCGAACTCATGATATCTGGTTTTGGCTACACTTGTGTGTTTCTTTGCATTGCATGTGCATTGG
Organism: Camellia japonica; assembly: GCA_030407325.1. Lineage (NCBI taxonomy): Eukaryota > Viridiplantae > Streptophyta > Magnoliopsida > Ericales > Theaceae > Camellia > Camellia japonica. Next base: position 28,648 of record JAPPVO010006287.1, on the reverse strand, counting down.
TGCGTCTAGGACACCGTTTTCCATCTGCTATTCCTGAGCGGTTTGCCAGATGCTGCGTGCCATAAGGCTTACCGGTTACGGGCTCTGCCAGTATGGGAACACAAACCCCGGTTTTACCGGGGCACCCTTTTGACCATTCGACCTAGTGCATATTCGGAATCCATAGTGACCATTCCAAGCTAGGACAAGTTGCTTACCCGACATAGGTTGTTTGAAACCACTGCGTGCGTAGTGAAGCCCTAGCTCCTGACAAAATAGGACAGGGAAACCCTACCCCAACATAGGGGTGTTTTGGCTCCCGCTTATCTGTTATGTGCTGTTAGAGTGCGTCTCTACAGGGAAATGCATGTATCAGTTTATGAGTTTGGGCATCAAGCCTGCGGGCATCAGTCAATGTTTGAGAATCAGTTATCTGCGAGTATCAGATTCAGTCTTGGGGGACAGTGATTTAGGGATAGTGATCAGTGTTCGAGGACAGTGCGTATTCAGCTTATCGACCGTGTGTTGTTATGCCCAGCTGTGTGTTGTGTATTTATTTTAAGCTGTTATGCTGTCGTTTATCTGGTTATTTATTTCCTTATTGCTTTATTTATCTTTTTGCTAGGCAGTTTTAGCACAATTGCTTCCGACCTAGCAGATATTCCCCAAGCACTTTGGACAAGAGGTCGTCGGCTCAATCGATCTGAGGATCTGGTTGACGGACAGCCAGTGTTCCATTCTCTACCCCGGTTGTCAGAAGAAGGCCGAGAAAGCGCAGTGTGTCTGAGCAGAGGTTACCAGAGCAGTGGTCTACCCTAGCAGTGAACAGTCGGGTTGAGGTCTCAGTTTCTGCCATAGAGATACACATACCAGTCAGTCAGCAGGATCAGCAGAATATGGCCGGAATGGAAGAAATGATGCGCCAACTCCAAGAGAGTATGAAACAAATGCAGGAGGACGCCGTCCGCCAAGTGAAGTTCTCTAAGCAGCAGGCCACAATCATGGCCCAACAGGCGAAACTAATTACCCGGTTACAGCAGCAAGCCGGAGCATCAGCCTCACATCCAGTTCCTCCCCCACCAGGAGTCCTGCTACCCGAGCAGGCACCAGCTGCCCAGAATGTCCTGCCAAATGCCTAGAACATTTTGCCAAATGTCCATGCTGTTCAGGAGGACACAGACATCCCAACGGGGCCGGCTCCGCCCCCACTTCCACTCAATTATCCAAGGTACATACACCCATCAACCACCCGGACTCTCCCTTCGAGTTCGAAGTAGACCCTACAGCATTGAAATTGAGCAAGCTCGAGAAGCTATTCAAAAAATCCCAGGGGCTAAAGGCTATCCCGAATATCGAGGACGGATATACCGATGTGGCTGTAACGTTGCCGGATAGATTCAAAATGCCGCAGATCGATCGCTTCGACAGATCTGGGGATCCCATGGTCCACCTCCGTCTATTCTCAGATATACTACGGCCGATGGGCCTAACCAGACCCCAGAAGCTTTCGCTATTCGGCCGGACCCTGTCGGGTGTGGCCGCTATCTGGTATGCGAAGTTGGAGGATGATGTCAAGCGGAGTTGGGATGAAATGGCCAAGGCCTTTGTTGCGCAATACTCTTACAACACCCAAATTGAGATTATAACTCGTGATCTCGAAACAACAAGGCAGGAGCCCAAAGAGAGTTTCTCGAATTTCGTGACCCGGTGGAGGGCGAAGGCCTCGATGATGACTTTAAGGCCCACCGATAAGGACCAGATCAGGATGATTGTGCGCAATCTCCAGCCAAAACTGATGCAAAAAATGATTGTGCTCCCCTTCCCCACCTTTTCGGATCTGCACGAGATGGGGGTACAAATTGAAGATGCGATGAAACAGAGTCCGATTGACCAAGACACGGAGCAACCCCGGAGAACCTTTAACCGCAACAACAATGCAGGTTCGAGTGGCGCTGCAACTGTAAGAACTTCGGAGGTAAGCATGGTCGCCACCATTTTCCCTCCCCTTCCAAGGTCCACGGCAGCCACATCCTTCTCCGGTGCATCCGGAAGCAATACACAGACCACTAAATACCAACCCAGAGGCCAAAGAACCTTCACCCCATTGTACATGCCTTTGTCCAAGGCTCTAGGGGTCTTAATCAGAAAAGGGCATCTAAAACCCTTAGAGCCGAGGCCGTTGCCAAATCCACTTCCCTCCACTCACAACCCAGCCAAATACTGTGCATATCACCAGCAACACGATCATGACACCGACCAATGTTTCAGACTGCGTCACGAGATTCAAGATCTCGTTGACAAAAATGTGATTTTGCCTCCAGAGAGACCTAATGTCACAACCAACCCACTCCCTACACACAACCAAGCTCCACCTCCCAAAAGAATTAACTTTATCTAGACTGGGGTCGTGTCTTACAATCCTAGCATCTATATCACTCATTCCCATCTACCTAAGCCGGAGGTGCTCCTTCTTGATTGCACTGACCTTTTGTGCATGATGGACATCTCCACAACCCAACCTGAGCCAGTGGTGGTGGCTGTTGAAGAGAGTACATGGGAGGTTGCAGAGGAGGATGGAACTGTTAAGTCAGGGTTTGAGCAGTCTGGGAATTTTGCTGGGGAAGCCTACGATCCGAGCAACTACATTCTGTTGGCAGGCCAGTCTGAGCCAAGTGTAGAATTGCCAGAGAGAACAGAACTGTGTATGATCCAGGGGGATAGAGTTGAGCAGGGGACAGAGGATTTGACGGCTGTAGAAGAGTACTTTGCCAACCTCCAATTCTTCAATGACCAAGAATCAGGGGATGCGGCAGTCAACTGGTTTGAGTATGAGGAATTGGCAGAGGCTACCGGATGGCTGGATGATCAACCGGATGTTGTAGAGTTCCAACCAGAACAAGGCCCGGTAGGGGCAAGGGTACCAGTGGTGGCCGGAAGGGCCGAAAGTCAGAGTACATTGCCGGAGAGCGCCGGTACGAAGAATTTCGCTCAGAACAGGAGCATTGTGAATGTAGGGAAAGCTAAACAACAAACTGCGCTAACACAGGTGGAACAAGAAAAGATTTGGGATTCTGAGAGAATCCGAAAAGCCAAAGCCCATGAAGGGATTGAAAGTGGTGTGGGCACAAGGACAGAAGATGCTGCGAGCATATGGGCTGAAAGTACTGCAAGTACAATCATGCCGAAGCCAGACAGGTGCCTTTTGAATGCCAACGGAATGTGGTGGGAAGATGATGATTTATGTCCTGCCCGCACAGATGAAGATTGGGGGAGCAATCAACTAGACGACACCTGGTATCTCGATGAGGTTGATCACATGACAAGAAGCAGGCGGCATTTCAAGCCCCCGCACCTAGACCAGCCAGAGGCATCGGGGAAGGATAAGGAAGCTGAGAGACAGAAGGAGAAGCAAATCGAAGAAGAAGCTGTGCTGAAGCAGTTAAAAAAGATACAAGCAGACATCTCCATCTGGGGACTGCTTATGGCGTCACGAGTGCACAGACAGGCTGTCCTATCTGCTATGGACAAGGCTAAACTCTCTATAGATACCACACCAGAGCAGCTAGTTGGACTGGTCTTTCCGGGAGGAGGTTCCCCGACATTAACCTTTTCGGACAAAGAACTGCCGCCTGATGTAGACACCCCATTTTTGACCGCCCTCAAGACTTGGGCATTACTGATGGTTTGCTCGGTGTTGAGAGATGTGCAGGTCAAAGATTCAATTCCTTCGGCAAGGAGAGAGGCAAACCCTTCAAAACACCTTACTTAGGGGTTTGAAGTTGAAGAAAAGAGGAGAGGAGGGGAAAAATAGGTTGGAGAAGAAGTTCGCCATGAATCCGGGTAGAAGAAAGTCGAGCGGCCCTCGCTGAATCAGGCTTATTCAATTGCATACTTGGAGTTAAGCTATGAGGCCACCATCGTTGGAAAGAAGACTTCCGGGGCTTCACCTTGTACTCAAGAATCTCCAAAGCCAAGTCTGGGTGGAGGAGATATGATTGGTTGAAGCTGGGCATCATCCCGGTTGGATCGAGTCTGCGTGGCTTCACCAAAAAGGGCATAAATTTTTGCATAGGAGGAATTTTGATGCAAGGTTTGCGCCATTGGAAAGCTAACTTCCGGGGCTTCAATTTGCATACCCACCGGCCGTTTTTTGACCTTGGAATCATCTATCGGCAATCTATTTTGCCGACCGGCAGAAAATAGTGCCGACCGGCACTTTATTTTGGCCGACGACCAATTTTTCTGGCCGGTTTGCACCCTTTGCACCCTCCAAGGCTGGTGCATCCCAGCTGTGCCAGTTGGAATGCACCAGCACACTCCCCCGTGCATATATGTGGCTATTTTGCACCCTTTTGGTTCCTTTGACCCCCTCTCTCTTCTAGGAGCTTGAACCTTTGGCCAGCTGTATTAGCTTCCTCTAGAAGCCTAGAACCCTTTGCACCCTTTGCCCCTTTTGGCATAGCTTCTTGGAGGAGCTTGGAGCACTTTTTGTTGCCTATATAAGCACCCCTCCTCTTCCTTTGTGTGGGTTGGAGATTTTTGAGCAAGTAAACCAGAAGATATACTGATATATCTGATATATATACATAGATCCCACCTCCCTCTCTATATCTATCTTATCCAAGCCTCCAAACACCTTTGTTCTTGCACCATTTGCCCTACAACACCTAGCACAACACCTCCATCCTCCATTCCAGCACTTGGGAGGCCATTTGCAGAGCGTAGGAGCACCTAAACTTGGTCCAAGAGGTGTTGGTTTGCTGTTCTTCAAGGGTAAGCATCCATTTCCCGTAAATTTGCATTTTTTAGCTTCATTGGTTAGCCTTATTTACAAGTATTTTTGGGCTTCGATGTAAACTGTAAAGAGGCTTGTTTTGAGCCCTTCTTCAACATTTAAGAAGGGCTCAACACTGTTGGGGACCTCCATGTATGACTTGCTTCATTACCCCTCTTTGGTCCCCATTTTTGCATGTTTGTTTAGCTTATCTTTCTTCTGTTTTTCGGCCATTATCAGAACTGAGAGTGGCCATATTTTGACCCCCTTGTCATGTTTCATTAAGGGTCTTTGGCTGTTTGATGAATGTTTTGTATACTTCATGTTATACCCCTTTGTTGGCCTATTTCTTGCATAGCATCTTTGGCATATTTTTATACTGATTTGGGAGTTGTCATCTACTGAAAGTAGTCATATTTTTGGTCCCTCTTCAGTGTTGTAGAAGGGTCTTTTTCTGTTTGGGCTTTGCATCTTACACTTGCTTTGTAATGCTCTACTTTGTCTAGAAATGTGTCATGGGTTTAGCCTTGTATATCCTCATGTTTTGACTTGACTTATTGAAGCTTTTGGCCATGATTTGTCTTGTTTTAGGTCTGTTGGCCATTGGTTTTACCATTTTTGGCATGCTTAATGTAGTTGATTTGCATTGTTGCTTGTAAGCCTTGAGGATGTGATCCATGTATATGCGTTGGATAGGTTATTTAGATGATTTGGAATCATTTAATATGTTATTTCAGTCCCTATACCAGGTTTATATGTCTCCATTTGTCATGCCTTTCATGCTTTGAAGTATTGGTCTCTTATGCTTTAAAAAGGGTGTTGTGCATGCTTGCATGTTTAGAGCATTTTGGGGCTGTCATACCAAGGTTTTTGGGTGTATTTATGCATGATGGAACTCTGTTTTTGCTTACATAATTCATGTCATGAGTGGTCTTGGTAATGGTGGAGGAATGTTCCCTTTTGGGGCCCTAGACTTGGCCCCATTTGGTTTGCATATTGGCATGTGCATTGGTCACAATCTTGGGTGTTTTGCCACTATTTTGGGTTGGTTTGAGGGCTGCCCCATTGTAGTTAAATCCATCATTGCATGCTTGCCTCATGTTTGTTGCTTAATTGATTCATTAAGTATTGCTACATGTTAGTCCTATCGCCTAAATTGCCCATGTTTGCATTGCATTTGCACCTTGCATGTTGCATTACATTTGGCATGTTGGCATTTTAGTATTAGGTTGCATCATGGAGCCATGTTTGCATAACATGCATTGCATTACTTGGTTTGGGGTGTCAAACCAAGTGTAAGGGTTGAGATGAGTTCATACTACAAGTGATGCAACTTGTCTCAACTCATGGTCACTAAGGCCCTTGATCTTGACATGATAGGGACTTAGTTCTCATTTGTGTGTTGCATGCATATTGACATTGAAATGCAATCTTGGTTCCTTAGGCTATCATGCACCAAGATGCATAATTGATGGCCCAAGAACCAAGGGTCATGCTCCCTTGAGTCCCAAACATGATAGGGAAGCATTAGCCATGCTTACATATGCCTAAAAATTCATGCCATGCACTGCTAGTCTGCTGCTGCTGTCAAAACTGTCCCCTGCAGGAATTTTGTGCCGACCGGCATTATATAGTGCCGACCGGCACTATATGGGTGGCCGATAACATCATTGACAGCCGGTGGCTATTGTACGCGGCCGGTGGCCATCCCTCCCAGCCGATGATGTTCTGCAATGCTCATAGAAGGTTCTCTGGGACTTTGACAGTTTTCAGAGAAGAAAAGGCAGTAAAACAGAGGCAACAGTGGCACAGTGCAGACTTTCTGGGCGAGTCGGATTCGAGCATGCATCATTCGCATATCCCGAGGTAGGGCTGAGGCCCCCTTCTTTTTACATTTGATTTAATTTGATAATTAGAAATTTCTGTAATAATTTATTTATTCTGTATTCGGACTGTATTATTTTTGGACTGTATATTCTTTTGGTCCCTCCGAGAGAGGGCATAATTGTAATAAGTGTGGGTGAGTGGTTTGTATGTCTTCCAACCCCCACTTCTTTCTCCCTTTTATTTACCTGCTTATGATGGTAGATTAGGGCATATTTAAAATTAGCATACCTTATGCAATGCATGCGTGCATCCATGCATTTGTTGACATGCATCGGGCTCGGTACATCATACAAATTGCATTGTACTTCAATTCCAAATTGAATACGTGTTATTTGTAGCATTCCATATGCCATGTTTAGGATAGCCGAGCCTGTCTAGATTACACCTTTGCATGTGTTGCATTAGCCACTCAACATGAACTAGGATCATGCATGTGATTACTAACTAGTTTCTGTTTTGGCTTGGAGTACTAGGTGAGCTTTTTATGCTTTAGCATATCACATGCGTATGAATATTGTCATAATAGCATGATTACCATGAGGCTAGCTGCTTATGTGATATAACTGCTTGAATGCCTGTGGATGGAGGTTGAATTACTTGAATTGGAATAATGCATTAAAATTGTAAGTTTTAAGCCCACTAGATAGTGGCGAAACCGTATTTTCTAAAGCCCACTTGAGGGTGGCAAAACCTGCATTTTAGTCCACTTGCGAGTAACAAACCATTTTCAAAACAAACATGTAATGTTTTATTCCAATTTAGGTGATTTGGTCTATACTTGTTTGCTGTGCGCATAACATAGTAATTCTAGGTTAATAACCGGAATAAGAACACATAAAGTTTTCAAAATAGGATATCATGGTTAGTAGAGGCCGGTCTTCGGACCGGGCGAGAGGGGGTGCTCATAGCTGACCTTCCCCGATCGTACCCAAGCTCCCGAGCCAAGACATTTGGTGATGACGGACACGTGGCCTTCGGCACCGAGTCAGGGTTTCCTAAATTCCCCCATTAAAAAATATTTAAGTGGCGACTCTGTAAATCTGGCAAAGCAGTCCATGTTTGGCACTACTTTTCAAAAACTCTGTTTTTCTTCAAAACGATTTGCCAGAGTTGGACTCTTTGGTTCAGATTTAGAACCGCAACACAAAAGGGAGTCCGAACTGTAGCGAGGTCCCCCGCGGGCTTGTTACACCTGAGGGCGCAAATCATAACAAATCCCTCTACATCTTTGTGGAATGTAGAGACAAGTGGGTGCCAGTGGTTCTTGTCGACACGGGATCCGCCATTAATGTGTGCCCGTCAAGGACGGCATATGCAATCGGGTTAAAGCCCGCGGACTTCGTGCCGACTACTCAAGTGATCAGAGCCTATGATAACACCAGTAGGGAGGTGATGGGGACTGTCAAAATTCAGACCCAAGTTGGTCCAGGACAACACAACATTGAATTCCATGTCTTGGACGTTCCTGCAACCTTTAATCTACTCTTGGGGCGGCCGTGGTTGCACCAAGTGAAGGCAGTCTCTTCCACTTTGCATCAGATGTTGAAGTACCCTCACGGGAAGGAGGTGGCCATTGTTTTCGGGAATTCGTCAATCTATCCACCGCCAGAAGTGTCTACACCAGTCTTGGAAATCGAGCACGGCACGAAGGATGTGTTCTTATCAGGGTTTACTCTGGCTGAGGCTTGGGTTGTGCAGAATATCATGGCTGTTAATGAGGGAGTGTACGTTAGTGCTCAATCTGTATACCTCATGAACAAGCTACAATACATCCCCAGGATGGGATTGGGAAGGAGCGACCGGAAGGGCGTCGCAGCATTGGCCGAAGTGCCACACAACCCTCATACCTTTGGCTTAGGTTATCTACCCACCAAAGAGGATTGGATGCGAAAGGGAAAGGAAATGGCTGGCAGAGCCAGAGCAAAGAAGGCTGGGAAGCCTTTTGAGCTGATGCATAGGCCTATTCAAGGTACCCTAAACGGACGCTTCGTCCGGGAGGGGGAGGACTTTCCGTTTTGTGGCTTTCCAGAGCCATGGCTGAATGCGGAAAAGAAACGCGTGCCAGGTTTTGAGATCTTCTTCGACCTGCAAATATCCGGGGATGACGTTGCTGAAGAGCAGACAGACCCATCAGCTGAGGTTGAGCAGTGTAAGGCAGTGGACTCCGAGGGCGCTGAAATTGAAATGGGGGTAGCACTGGCATGTCTACTTTCAGATCTCCAATCGACCATAAGTGCTTGGGGGATAACTTCTCAGTTTCCATGATCGGGAATGAAACGGCTGTGGGCCTACCGCCAACTATTTTGGATGCATCTATCGCACCCTCTTTCACTTGGCAATACGAAGAGGGGTTTTTGTCCAGCAGCACCGGGTCAGGTAGTAAGCCGGAATCTGATTCCACTGAGTCTTGTGAGTCGGAATCAGGTTCCAGCTCGACTGAGTCTGAGTCTGGTAATCCTGGGGATGATAACCCGGATGCCACAGTCTTGTCCAGGTCGTCTTTTTCTTTCTCATTTGAGTCTGTTGTAACTGAGGAATCGGACGATTTAGATGTGCCTAATGAGAATCAAGTAACTGTGGTTTCTGAGTACTTTTCTGTGCCCTTGATTTATTGCATTAACTCAGACTTTCAAAACTTTGATGAAAACGACGAGGACGAAATTCCTCCGGTTTTGCAACGCTTATAATTGAACAAGTGCAAGAGAGATTTGTTAAACCTTAGTTGATGAAATCACTACTGTGAATATGGTACTGAGGAGGACCCACGGCTGGTCCAGATCGGGTCCACGTTGTCTTCGGAGGAACGCGAGCGCTTAGTCGCTTTATTAAAAGATTTCAAAGATGTTTTCACGTGGTCCTACGAAGACATGCCTGGAATCGATCCTGAGATTGTACAGCATCGGATCCCTCTTGACCCCGAGGCCCGACCCGTCAAGCAGAAACTCAGGAGGATCCGCCCGGATTGGGCTCTCAAGATTAAGGAAGAGGTCACCAAGCAAATCGACGCAGGCTTCCTGCTGGTATCCGAATACCCGACTTGGTTGGCCAACATTGTTCCGGTGCCGAAGAAGGATGGCAGGATCCGGGTGTGCGTGGATTTCAGGGATTTGAACAGAGCTAGTCCGAAGGACGACTTTCCCTTACCGCATATTGATGACTTAGTGGACTTCACAGCAGAGCATGCTTTGCTTTCTTTCATAGATGGCTTCTCAGGGTACAACCAGATAGTGATGGCACCCGAAGACCGGGAGAAGACTGCATTCACCACCCCATGGGGGACATACTGCTACAGAGTGATGCCGTTTGGGTTGAAGAACGCTGGAGCTATTTATCAACGAGCCGCGACCACAATATTGCACGACATGATCCACAAAGAGGTTGAGGTGTACGTGGACGACATGATTGTCAAGTCCAAAGAAAGAGAGGGCCACTACACCGCCTTGCAAAAGTTCTTCCAAAGGATCAGAGAATTTCGGTTGCGGCTGAATCCTCAGAAGTGTACATTTGGTGTTATAGCGGGAAAAATGCTGGGGTTTCTGATTACACAAAAGGGCATCGAAGTCGACCCTTCCAAAATCAAGGCCATCTTAGAAATGCCACCACCAAAGACTGAAAAGGAGGTGCGAGGCTTTCTGGGTAAAGTGCAATTCATAAGACGGTTTATCTCAAAATTAACCTTGACTTGTGAACCACTTTTTGGTCTCCTGAAGAAAGGAAAGAAATTCCAATGGGACGGCCGATGCCAAGCCGCTTTTGAACAGATCAAGGAATACTTACAGAACCCGCCTGTGCTGTCACCACCAGAATTGGGGAAACCGTTGATATTGTACCTTTCAGTGACTGAGACTACAATGGGTTGTATGCTCGCGCAAGAATCAGAGGACAAAGTGGAGAGAGCCATCTACTATCTGAGCAAGAAGATGCTAGAGTATGAGACTAGCTATATACCGTTGGAAAAGGCTTGCTTAGCTTTGGTTTGGGCTACCAGGAAGCTGCGGCACTACCTGTTAGCTCACACCGTAATGTTGGTTTCATGACTCGATCCCATCAAATATCTTTTCGAGAAACCAGCGCTTACGGGTAGGCTAGCTCGATGGTTGCTGTTGCTCTCCGAATTCGATCTGAAATATGTGACACGCAAGTCAGTCAAGGGAAGAGCAGTGGCAGAATTCTTAGCCGATCATCCGGTAGAAGGGGGCGAAGCAGTTGAATACTTATTCCCAGATGAGGCTATTTTGCATATCGACGATGAAACTTGGACGATGTACTTTGACGGAGCGTCAAATCAATACGGGTATGGGATAGGAGTGTTGTTGATAGCACCCGACAATTCCCGTATCCCTCTAGCCTTCAAACTCCGGTTCAAAGTCTCGAACAACGAAGCAGAATATGAGGCATGCATTGCCGGTCTAGAAGCAGCCTTGGAACTAGAGGCAAGACGGTTGGACGTCATTGGGGACTCGAACCTTGTTGTGTCTCAAGCAAAAGGAGACTGGAAAGTCAAAGAAGAAAAGATGATGATGTATCACCAGACCTTGGACTTGTTAATTCCTCGGTTTGAGAAGCTAAACTTTGCTCATCTACTAAGAGAGAACAACAGGTTCGCAGATTCTTTAGCAACTCTATCTTCCATGATAGACATCCCGTTCGGAGTCCGGATGCGTCCAGTCATCATTGACCAGAAATTCGCGCCAACCTACGAGTCGATTTCTGCTATAGATGAGGTTCAGGACGAAAACCCCTGGTACCACGACATTTGGAATTTCCTGGAGAAGGAAGCATACCCGCCAGGGGTAAATGCCAAGGATAAAAGGGCAATCAGAAGAATGGCCGTTCAGTTCATCATCTGTGGAGGAAAGCTGTATAAGAGAGGTCATCTGGGAATGCATAAGCTGTGTGTCGATGCCGAAGAATCAAAGCGTTTGATGGAAGCCATCCATGGAGGGGAATGCGGTGTGCACATGAATGGAGTAATGCTAGCACGGAAGATCCTCAGACAGGGTTACTATTGGTCCACCATGGAGGAGGATTGAATCGGCTTTGTTCGGCGATGCCACAAATGTCAAATTCATGCAAATCGCATGAACATTCCGCCGTCGAAGCTGTACAATATGACTTCGCCATGGCCATTTTCAGTTTGGGGAATTGATGTGATCGAGGCTGTCACTCCGAAGGGGTCGAATGGGCATGAGTTCATCCTTGTCGCGATAGATTATTTCACAAAATGGGTCGAGACCCAATCCTATACGGTGTTGAAGGCTTCGCATGTTGCAAAGTTTATCAGAAACAACATCATCTGTCATTACGGGGTCCCAAACGAGATTATTTCAGATAACGGTTCCCACTTTAAGAAGGAAGTGATTGACTTGTTGGAAAAATACAATGTGGCTTTTCATAAGTCATCTACCTATCGGCCACAGACCAATGGAGCGGTGGAGGCTGCCAACAAGAACATCAAACACATACTGCAGAAGATGGTGGAAACCTACCGGGATTGGCCAGATAAGCTGCCGTTTGCTTTATGGGGCTACCGGACTTCAATTAGAACTTCTACTGGGGCGACTCCGTATTCATTAGTTTATGGGATGGAGGCCGTTCTACCTATCGAAATTGAGATTCCGTCTTTGCGAGTATTGGCTGAGTGTCAAATAACCGAAGCAGATTGGAAGCAGAGCAGGTTTGAGGAACTCATGCTCTTTGATGAGAGAAGACTGAAAGCACTGTACCATGTTCAAGGTTATCAGCGCAGAATTGCCCGGGCTTTTAACAAGAAAGTTAAGTCCAAGAATCTAAAAGAAGGAGATTTGGTGCTCAAGGATAACCGAGCTCCCATCCACGACGCAAGGGGCAAGTTCAGACCCTATTGGACTGGTCCCTACATCATTAAGTCTATCTGGTCAGGTGGGGTAGTGGTTCTGATGGATCTAGATGGCCTAGAGTTCTCGCAACTGATCAATATGGACAAGTTGAAGAAATATTACCCTTGAGAGGCTCGCTAGGCCGAAAACCCGAAAGGGCGACCTAGGCAAAACTCAGAGCACAAAAAATTTGAAATTATAAAAACTGAGCTCGCAAGGTTAAAAACCGTAAAGGGCGGCCTTGGCAAAAGTTAGAGCGTAAAAGGAGAGTGAAAATACCCGAGTGAAACCGAGCTTGAACTACGTAAGGCTTGATTCCCATCTTTGGGATACGTAGGCAACTTCATCCTGAAGTTCAGCCATAAACTTTTTCCCGATGAACTTTGTCTATTTGATCATCTCAGTCATCTTTGTCTATCAGCATTCATCGTGATCTCCGGTGCAGTGCTTTTCAGACTAGGGGCAACTTTCCGTTGCTGTGCAATGCTGCGGTGCTATTCAGACTAGGGGCAACTTTCCAGTTGCAGGGGTCCGGGATTGTGCATCTCAGTGACAGATCCCAGGCGTGTCCAGTTCTGATCCATATCGAAAATGGCTTTGAAGTTTTAATAAAAGTTGACTTTGTTCAAATTAATCTTTTTACAACTAAGACCATTTTTTGACCAAAGCGGAAAATTTTCAGTACCCACAACCTTCAATTTCATTGATTTCAATACAGAGTTCTCCTGTTCTTACATACAAATTGAAGTTGCTTTTTATTACATTCATAAAGAAAACTTGAAAGTACTGGTAAAGCAATAAATCTGGGGCATAGATAAGTCAGGTGTCCCTGCGCCCCCTCCCAGAGCTGGTCGAAGCCCCTGATGCCAAGTTGGGCCCGATCTGTGCTTCTTCATTAAGCCAATCTAAGCACTCGTCAGACAAAGTGCAATTGAAAGTGGGAGCGGGGGCCAGGAGCTCTCTAGTCCTCCAGGCTGTGGCATACCGGGCAAGTTGTGCGTCTCGGACCGGAAATGCGGCAGGATACTCTATCCCCTCTGACGGGCAAGTCTGATCATGACCGAACTGGCGCTGGAACCGGAACGGAAAGTAGAACACACAGTGAGTCAGACCAATCAACTGGATCCCGGTCTGCCGGGACATGCTATAGCTCATTGCTGGGAGATTGAGCCAAGGACAGCACCAAACAATGCGATCTGCAGACAAATTGCACATCCAGTCAAACCACCATCCCTCATCAAGGGCATCGACTAGGCGTTGTCGAAAGAAGTAGCCGCGAGCCGAGTAGGCTGGGCAAGAGTCCACAACCTGCAATTTATCCATCAACCATACCTGGGGAGGGATGAAAAATGAGAGAATAAATAATAGAGAGATGTACGATGAGAGAAAAGTAAGAAAAGGGTTTTGTGAAAAAAAACGAGCCTGAGGGCCGAGTGATGTGAGCAATACATATGTGAGATTGGGTGGGAAACATTACCTGCAGCAGTAGTGGACTCCCCGCAAATCTGGTCGTCTCTTGGCGATAGAAAGCATCTAAGCCCATCAGTGTCTCGGCCAATGTCATGGCGATGCAGCTCTTTCCTTCCTTCAAGCCTTGAGCAACTTCAATCAGACGAATGCTAGATCCACTAAAGCCTGGGGCAAGCAAAAAGTGAGATAGCATGCACAAGCAAAGGGCGTGTTGCCTGAAAACCTTGCCAATAATGGTTGCCGCGGTCACCGGCATCAGAAACGCGATGAATCAAGCCGAGGATGTCTAGTTCCCCGCTGCAGATCAGAGACCGAGCGTCATGCATGGTGAGCCCACACATCCGCCCTAAAGTTTGGGCGTGGCCGAAGCGAAACTGAGGCAAAATTTCTTCATAGCGTTCAGATTCCATCAAAACTTGAAAATCTTCGAAAGTTGGACATACCTCTTGCCCGCCGAAGCTAAACACATGCGTTACTGGGTTCCAAAACCTCGCCGCGGCATGAAGGAAGGGAAGGTGCAGCGGAGTACGACTCAGTGTGAATAGTGCATTCAAGCCGAAGCCCTGGAAGTTCAACTTTTCCGAGCCATCTAGAGAGGCGATCCAAGCTGTGAGATTTTTGACGAGAAACGCCTCCATTTTGGTGCAAAACTGAGATGAAATGAATCAACTACGGAACTAGGACTTTTAAAGAGGATAAGCACTGTTCGGGGGACACGTGTCGAAAAATTGTGGCTGCCAAGCTAGGTGGCCGGCCGCCACCTTTTCTGGTAGGCTGGCCACCCCTCTCCCCTCCAATGCAAAAAGCTTGCCGGCCAGCTCCCAAAGGTGGTCGGCCATGCTGCAAAGTGTGTCTTTGGCCCTGTTTTACCCTCTAGAAGAAGTTCCCAGCATTTGCATGCATCGGGAGTGTCAAAGGCCTCCATTTCCTTCAGTTTCGGATGCGTTCCGTCACCCAGATCGTCCGAGATGCACTTTGTTTATAGAGTTGTTGTTAAGTCTTGCTTATCGAGTTGTCGTTTTGTTTGCTGAGATGTTTTGTTTATCGATTTGTTAAGTTTTGTCGAGCTGTCGAGTTTCGTGCATTGAGTTGTTACTTTTTGTTTAATCAATTTTGTTGTGCCTTACTTATCGAGTTATCAACTTTGTTGTGTTTTGCTTATCGAGTTGTAAACTTGCTAAGATTTTGTTATTTCTTAGTAAGTTAGGTTGTTTAGTTTGTTGCGTCGGTTCACTACCTGACCTGGGCAAATACACAATGCACATTTCCATTCAATCTCATTTTGGTGCAAGATGATGCGATGCGATGCTAAGAACATAAAATACAACACTTTTTCAAAAGCTATTTCATTCCATCATGCTTCCTTTGTTACAACATTTTACAACAAGGGTACAAGTTTTACAAAAAATAAAGCTGCCTAACAATGTACAATGTGCTACAACTACTAGTAAAAAGGTAAATAAAGCAGGGAACAACTGCATCAATGCTCTCAAGAGCAGGAATAAGAGGCCCTCTTCGTCCTTTTCTGCGGAACTGTCTCTGCACCACCAGCGCCATCTGAGTCAGAGCTGTCACCCTCGGGATCCCCCTCGGTCTCACCTCCACTCCCGGAACCAGGGTCGGAACCCTCCTCTCTGTCAGCAGATGTCTCTGACTGACGATCTGCAGCCTCCTCCTCCTCCTCACTGGCCTCCTCCTGTATAATGTGCGCTCTGCGTCTGCGAGACGACTCCCCTCCCCTGACTCCTCGAGAAGGCCTAGATGGTCCAGCTCCTCGAGAAGGCCCAGATGGCCCGGCTCCTCGGGAAGGCCTAGATGGCCTGGTCTGTGGCTCAGTATACACCGGAGGCATCTGAAAATAAAGAGTGCAATTTGAGTACATCAGCTCAAATATGTATATCAGATGCAGATACAAGGAAGCTACATAAAATGGGCGCATACAGGTACAGTACGTAAATGTGGTGTGTGTCAGATGTGCTCAACACAGACAGCCTATCAATGCAATAAAATGTTCAAGATCAGCATGTCATCAGGAGTATGATAAATGCAAGAAAACTAATGGATACCTGAACACCCATGATGGACAACTGCGCCTCTCTCCGCAGGACCATGCCCTCAAGTGAGGCTACCATCCTGAGCACCTCGTCCATGTACTCCCTGGGTGGCTGCAGATACAAGCTCAAGTCATCAATGAATAAACAAACACCAAAGTATCTAAGTGATAAACGGAAAACGGTGGAATATACCGGTGGTGAGTCAGGGTCACTGACATATCAGTGGTCAGGCATAGGAGGCTCTATCGGAATCGGGTAGGAAGTCCCATATCATCATCCCATCAACTCAATCGGCATATCTGGCCATCCAGGATGATGATGAGTCGGAGGAATCGAGGGAACCAATCCACCCCCGCTCTAGATGTGCCAGCCCTGCTGGTGGAAGGGACATCTGCAGTTCGAGCCTGGCTCGATGAGGGCATTCGGGGTACGGACTCCCGTCAGTGGAGGCATCAAGTATGTGTGACGGTAGGTCGCGTACTCCCCTTGCTCCAAATGTAGTAATGCGTCGGTACCTTGCATAGCACTAACGACATCCTGGGGAAGGAGCCTATCAGCGGTCCGCATATCGTCTGGAGGTGCTGAAGGAATGTCCTGAGCAGGGTAGCCCCATACCTGGCGCAAGAAGCGATCCCCCAGAAACCAGGCCTACCAACTGGCCCTCGAACAGGATCCTATACCGAGAGGCACCCCATGTGTCACAACCCAACCCGCCCCTAAAAGTTTGGCATCGTAACCGGCCAGTAATCCTAGATTACCACAGGCCTTACTGAACAAAACATAATTAATCGGGGCTCGCGGAAGCGAAAACAGAAACTACAATAGTCCAAAGAGCTGTGCATTAATATGAACAAGTATTTACATGCCAAAATGTTAATTTACCCACCATATTACATAACATGTAACAAAATCCATCTACAAAACATATAGGCACATGCCACAAATACATAACAAAACAAACTCACTCTACGGCCTTCCAGGCCTAGCCCAGCTCGGGGCATACAAAACTCTGGTGGTTTCAAAACGGCGGCTCGGTGCAAGACTCCGCCTAGGCTTGACTCCCCGACTGCTCACCTATAAATACATATACAGGGGTGAGCTAAAGCTCAGCAAGCAACATTAATGTAAAGGGTTAGTGAACGAATTCCGAACATAACATCCGTAAAACAAATCATTCATAAACATAACCAACTCGTATAGGAACATAATAATGGCATACTCCACAGAACATAAACACAACAGAACGTCTTCCGACTAGAGTAATCAGTTCCGGATACTGATTAAACACATATCGTCACAATGAAGTGACTCACGAGATCTCGCAAACTAGTCATGGACCCGCATTTTCATGCCGTCCCCCATGACTTGGGACTCTCTATGGATGCCATACTAGATTCGCAAATAGGACATTCGTTCACAGAAAACATTAACGTTTCAGAAATCATAACATAGCATAGCGTTGTCAGAACATACTTTATAAGAACATAACTTTACAGAAATGTTACTTACAGTGGTTTTCCAGAACCGGTTGTACGGTCTTCACGTTTTGACCTGCAAATATCCACAGTATCGCATGATCCTTTAACACATATCATTATCAAATCAAGTCCACGTATGCTCTTAATGATGTTTCAATCTCATAACTTCATTATCATGACTTAATTAAGCCTCAAGAATGCTAAAAATGCAATGAGGATGCCAAAATCATGCATTAAAACACTTTTTGAAATTTCCTGAAAAACAGGTCTCCGCTCGAGCGTAAAAACCTCCGCTCGAGCGGACAACACATTGTGAGAAAAATGCTGGATGTGCGAAATCTCCGCTCGAGCGGCCAAACCTCCGCTCGAGCGGACTGTGAAAATCTGGGTAGAAAAACCAGCCCATTTTTCTGTCAAACCGTGGCCTCCATTCTTGCAAAATCAACTTCCAAAATCATAAAATTCAAGGCCAAACTCACTTTGAAAACAACTTGCTTTAAGCTTTAAAACCAAAATCATATGAATCATATAAAAGATTAACCATGAATTGAGGTGGAAAGCCATAACTATGCCTATAAAACTTAAATTCATGATAATATACCATAGATGCTCAAAGATGCATTTTAGATGAAAATACAACATGATTTCCCTTCATTCATTCCATTACTTGCCATAAATCATAGATGATTCAACTTTACTTCTAGAATTTAGAGAAACATCCTTACCTTGAGTGCTTAATTGAAGAGAATTAGTTTGAATCCCCTTTTTCCTTCTCTTCTTCCCTTGTTTCTCCTCTTTGCTCTCTCTCTTCTCACGAATTCTCTCTCTCTCTCTTCTTTCCAGATTTTTCTTTTGAGTCAAAGAGTCAAATGAGGTCAAACACCTTATCTATAACCATATATATCCATATATAGTATATAACTCAAGTTGTGCCAAAACTCTTGGGCCAAACAGGACTTAGCGATTTAGACGAAATTTAGTCTTCAATTTATCGTCCCAAATGATTCTAAAAATTCCCAGTATCACGTAGGCGTGTTCAATTTCATTTTCTGAATCCATTACGGTCATCAATTTCAGTCCCGAAATTGTAATCCCAACAGATATTTCTCCAATTCAAACAGATATTCTTCAATTAAATCATACGAAAACATAATTAATTACCGACAATTATGATATACGATTCCGGGTCATTACACCATGCTCCGGCAAACTGAAATCGGAAGTCTCTGCCTAAAGGCGCCCAGGTCTGCCACGAGATCTGCAGAATCGATGCATAAGCTAGTCAGAAATTGTGAATGTGCAAGATAAATCAAAGATCAGAAACATAAAGAACTGAGAGTTATGAAATACCTCTAACGGCCGCACTGTATCAAAGTACTGCCGTAGGTAGAGGAAAGACTCCCGAGGTCTCGGCCGATACTGGCCCTCGAATACGAGTGAATAAGGGGTCACGAGGGGCACCTCCACCTCAAGCTCTGGGGCTAGCGTCGGGAAGTACGCGTAGATCCATAGCTGTGAAAAACAAAGCAGTAGCCATCAGAATACAGAATGTTGAGTGCAGGATGTAAATACAAAATGCTGAGAGCAAAGTGCAAGGTACAGAATGTAAAGTGCGCCGTAAGTGCAATGTACAAATAATAAAAAGCAGAAATGTAAATCAAGAGGACAGAAAGTACCTACCAGGCCCTCCAATAGCCGCCAACCATGTTCCCCCGTCCGCGGGAGGTCGCGCTCATATAGCAATAGAGAGTAGCTAGGTTGGTGCCACCCCAATCATATCGGCTGACCTGTGATAGGTCCACTAGAGCACTCAACAGATAGAGCCCGACAGTGTTTCCCCTATCGGCGAACAGAGTGGTCCCGAAGAGGAACATCAGAAATCCGCGGGTGTACTGTGCTACCTCCTCAGGAGTCTCAGGCTCCATCTCTACCCTCCTAAAATGGGAAGAAAACTAGGTATATCGGACTCTACCCAAAGATCTGTCAACTGGCGGGCGAACTCCCAATAAGTAGATCCAAGCAGTCTCTCACTGGCCCATGTCCTCGTTATATGGGATTGCCCAGCCTCCCACATCAAGGCCAGTCAATACCGCGAAGTCAAACGGGGTCATAGTCATGTCCTCGGTGGCAGAGAGGAGTTGGTGGTGTCCCACCATCTCTCTACCAAGGCACCCATCAGCGTCCTACTAGCAGGACAACGAGATATCCCAGTGCAAAAGGGCCCAAACCCTGCCACGTCAACCAAATCCCGGACAGCCTCCGGGAGCTCTGCGTACCACTCTCTCGCCGCGATGGAGCCATATCCCCGCGCAGTACGAGAAGTCACCTGCATTCAGGATGAACACATGTATTCAGTTTCAGAATGAAATGTATAAGCTGCGTGCAAATGAAATGAATAAGCTGCGTGCAAACGAAATGTATGAGCTGTGTGTGCAAAATCAAATCAGATACAGAATCTGGGCTGTGTGTTCAGAAAATTCAAAGTATGAGCCGTGTGTTCAGAATTCAAGAGTTTGGGCTGCGTGTTCTACTCTCAACAAGTGTGTGTTGCGTGTTCACCTTCAATTTGGGCTGTGTGTTCAGAAATTTAGAGTTTAGGCTGCGTGTTCTACTCTCAATCAGTGTGTGCTGTGTGTTCACCTCAATAATGAGCTGTGTGTTCAGATTTCAAAATCAACGGGCTGTGTGTTCATCTCAAAGTTCGAGCTGTGTGTTCAACATCAAGTATTTGAGCTGTGTGTTCATGTTTCAAAGAATGGACTGTGTGTTCATCTCAGTGTTTGGGCTGTATGTTCAACTCTCAATCAGTGTGTGGTGTGTGTGTCACCTCAACAACGAGTTGCGTGTTCGACTTCAAGAGTTTGGGCTGCGTATTCTACTCTCAACAAGTGTGTGCTGCGTGTTCACCTTCAATTTGGGCTGTGTGTTCAGAAATTCAAAGTTTGGGCTGCGTGTTCTACTCTCAATCAGTGTGTGCTGTGTGTTCACCCCAACAACGAGCCGTGTGTTCAGAATTCAAGTGCTTGGGCTGTGTGTTCAACTCTCAATCAGTGTATGCTGTGTGTTCACCCCAACAACGGGCTGTGTGTTCATCATCAAAGTTTGGGCTGCGTGCTTAACTCTCAACAAGTGTGTGCTACGTGTTCACCTTCAATTTGGGCTGTGTGTTCAGAAATTCAGAGTTTGGGCTGCGTATTCTACTCTCAACAAGTGTGTGCTGTGTGTTCACAATCAATTTATGGGCTGCGTGTTCAAAAATTCAAGTAATTGAACTATGTGTTCAAGATGCAAACAGAATACGGTGTTATAGCCTAAACATTCTAAACAAGCTGTGTACTCGAATGAGTAGATAAACATAGCAAAAGCACGAAATGCACGGAAAATGCAGGATACATTGCAAAAATGTAAAAGTGAAGTAAATACCTCTCGTGCCTGATGGAGAGATGGGACTCCGGCTCTCGCAAAAGCAGATCCATGGGCGCTCGCTCGTCGAAATCAGTAAAATGATAGAAAACAGCCTGCGGGAGAATATGTGTCGGAGGGACGTACCTCTGGGGTATGAATGGTCGGACCCTCGGAGGCAGAGCCATAATATCGGGATCATCTCCGGCACCCGAGGACCTCCACCATGAGGAAATGACTAGCCATTTCGAAAAATCTACAAAAAAGGAGCAAAAACGAGCAAAATGAGCCAAAATTGGAAAAAGTCAACAAAAGTCAACTCTCGGAAAATGAAAAAAGTCAACAAAAGTCAACTCCCGAAAATCTTCCAAATATTGAGACAAACTCACCTCAAGTGGCGGAAATGAGAAAAGAAGCTCCGAAATCAAAATTTAATTCGGTTCAAAGTGAAGAGAACTGAAAGTTTTCGCGAAACAACTTGGCGTGGGGCGTTGGAAAACGCGTATAGAGCGCAGATCTGAGGAAGAAAATGGTTTGGGAAGGTAGAGGAGACAATTTGGAGCTGGAGTTGTGAGGAAAAGTGCTTTGGATAAGCACATTTAAAGAAAAGAGAGCAAAAAGACCAAACTGCCCACTGTTTTGGCTGGGTGGCCGGCCGGCCACCTTTTTTGGTAGGCCGGCCACCCCCCTCCCTCAAACCTGGCCGGTGGCCTCTCCCTTGGACTAAACCTGGCCGGCAACATTCCCAAGGTGGTCTCCAAGGTCTTTGAAAATTTTGGTGATGATTGGAGTCCCCGGCACCCGAGAAAGTACAAGGAAAGTGCACTTTTCGTCGCGAAATCCCTCCGCGGGAACTTCAACTCCAACTTTCGATGCGTGTCTCATCGTTACTCGTCATGAGTGAAGTGTATCCTTTTTGAATTTGTTGTGACCCTTCCGGGAGGTGAACCGGAGGCTGCGATTGAGTCGCCCTCGTCAAAAACCTGCATTTCTTTGATCGTTGTTTTGTGACAAACATGCATCCGAGTTTACACTTGTTCTGCATTGCCATGCACGTACTTGCATTCTCATGCATATAACTTGCATTGTTATGCACGTTTCCTTGATATTGTTATGCCTCCATGCTTAAACTTGCGTTGTCATGAGCGTTGCTTCTCGCATTGCGATGCACTCACCCATTGACACCACGTTTGTCTGCATTCGATGTCACGTTGAACATATGTTGTTAAATATGTTGTGCTTGTTGAGTTTCTTTCTTTTGCAGGCACGATATTGTATGTACGGTTTATTTGAGGCTGGTGCGACCAGACGAGCCGCACAGGTATTGTACCTTCTCCGTGTGAGACGTGACGAAAATTGAACAATTCTCCGTATTCTTAACTGCATGAAATGTAGTTGTTGCTTTGCATTCTTGCTTAAAACTGTTGCATCTATTTGTGAATACTTGCTTCATTACAGCTTGCTGCATTTGCATGATCACGAGGTATCTTCGGCTTCTTGCATTGTCAGTTGCATTTTGCCCCTGCCTGCGGGCACGCCTGCGAGCACATCTTTGTTTATCTCGCCTGTTTGTCAAGTCTTCGGCCTTGTCAAAAATGGGTCGTCTCTGGGCTTTGACATTCACTCCCGTCACTTATGACTTTCGAGTTCTGTCAAAAAGGGGCAACTGTAGACACCCCATTTTTGACCGACCTTAAGACTCATACGTCACCAATTGAGCGCTCAGTGATGTTGCATATTGTGCTCGTTCAGAGGTTTCAGAGTCACGGCTGCGAGCCTTGCCTCCGGACTTCCGGACTCTTTCGTGCCTTGCCTCGGTTTACGAATCAGGCCTTGTTTTCTTTGTTTTCTCTTCTCGAGGGGAGGGAGAGGTCTCGTAGATCATCTCTTAGTGGCCGTAGGCTACGTTTCATGGTCGTAGGCCATTTTTCCCGTTTGGAGCCCGGTTTCCGATTTTTCGGAACCATCGGCCGTGTGCCTTGGTTCGGGACCGCTTAACCACCTCCGTTTGCTCCGGTTTTTGGCACACACCTTGTTTCCTCCCTTTTGAGGGACACTGTGGCCCGAGAGACCAACTTCGTGGTCGAACGCCACCTTCGGTGCTTAACAGCCTGTTTTCGAGGCCCGGAACTGCGTGTTTCGGCCCCCGAACCTTCGTTTTGCATCCGTCTTGGTCCATTTTTGGCAGGGACCTTATTTTCATTGTTAGAGAGGTTGTAAGAAGGTGGGAGGCCAGCAATTTTTCTGAAAAACCAGTTTTATTCCTTCATCGCTCTTCATCGCCCGTTTTCTTCACTAGAAAGCTGGTTTTTCCCATTCTCGGGCCACTTTTTCTGACTTTCCACCACACCATTGTGTTGTACACACTTGGGAGGCCACCAATATGGGTAGGCCGACCAGCAATTGTCCTTGACCCTTTTGAACCCCTCTAAAAAGCTGGTTTTTCTCTCTCTTGGTTCACTTTTTCCAGTTTTTGACCATACAGCTGTGTTGTACACACATGGGAGGCCACCTTTCTGGGGTGGCCGGCCAGCAATTTTGTTGACCCTTTTGACCCCTGGTCGGCCGACCAGGGGGAGTGGCCGGCCGGCCACCTGGCCGGCCATTTTTCCTTTCCTGGTGCATTCCAGCTGTGCACTGTTTTGCACCAGACCCCCTACCCGAGGGTCTGTCTTTTTGGGGGGATTTGAATTATTTTTCCCCCATTTTCTTTCACTCCTCTCCTCTATATAACCAGCACCCTACCTCATTTCTAAGGGTTAGAAAAAATCAGTTGGAGCCTTTGCATACAACCCTCTCTCTCTCTATCCAAGCTTAAAACCACCCTGTTCTTGCACCATTTATACACCAACTCATAGCCTATCACCTCCACACTCCATTCCAACATCTTGAGGCTGATTTTCAGAGGTTAGGAGCTCCTTTTCTTGGATCAAAAGTTGCTGGAAATCTGTGCTACAAGGGTGAGTCCCTATTTCCTCTTTTCTTGCTTTATTTTGCATGATATTTTAGCTCTTTTTTCTTACATTTTTGGGCTTCGGCCTGAACTGAAAACAGTCTTATTTTGAGCTCATCTTCATGTTTGATTAAGGACTTTTTTCTGTTTGAGGTCTTCTACTCCTCTTTGTGCTTTATCCCTCTTTTAGGGCTTATTTTGCATGGTACATTAGCCTTATTTGTAAGCAGTTCTGGGCTTTGAGCCAAACTATAAAGTGCCTTATTTTGAGTCCCTATTCAACTTTGTTGAAGGACTCTTTGCTGTTTGAGGCCAGCTACTGCCCCTTGTCCTCTATCCTCTTTTAGGGCTATTTTTGCACCATGTTTTAGCCTCACTTGTAAACTTTTTTGAGATTTGTTATAAACTGGAAAAAGTCTTGTTTTGAGGCCCTCTTGATGTTTGATTAAGGACATTCCTTCTTTTGAGGTCATATGCTTCCTTGTATGCTTGATTGCCTCTTATTTTGAGCCTTACAACTAAGCCCTTGTTGCATGCTTTGTTTGGCCTTCTAGCCACTGAAATCCAATGGATTTTTAGTGGCTAACACACTATTTTGAGCCTCAAAAGTAGAGGGGGGTGACCCCCTCTCACCTTGTTTTGCTTGATGGTCTTTTTGGCCTTCCAAAGAGGCCCTATCTTGCATGCTTTGTTGACTGATTTCAGGGCCAATTTGATGAGTTTTAGGGCTATCATATTTGATTTCCAGAGTTAATTTTTCCATGCTAAGTGTCCTTGATGAATGTGCTTAATAACCCCTTGCATGGCCCTCTAAAAGAACCCATCATTTGTGCATGTGTTGGCTGCATTTCAAAGGTTATTTGGGCATGTTTTGGCATGTTTTATTTACTGATTTTTACTGGTTTGATGAGTTCTCACCTGCTTCATGTACATGCCATGTAACCCATGTTTGCTAGTTAATTTTGCATGTTATTTTAGTCCATCATGCTAGCATCTTTTGGTCATGCTTTGAAGTAGAAATGTTCATGTTTTGGGACTGCCTTGGCTCTGTCTTTGTGCTTCATAGTCAAATAATGCATGCTTTGTATAGCTATAAGTCAATACATGTGCCTAGTTTTGAGTTTCGGGGCTCATCTCATGCATCGGGTGCCATGTTTCCATGTTTCGGGATCATTTTGCATCACATTTTAGTGCTGGAACTTGCATGTTTGTATGCCATATTTTATGCCTTGCCATGCCTTGTTAGAGTGGCATTTGTGCCTTAGAATCGGTCTTCGGTTCGCGTGCATGTGTGCACGCATCTCGAGTGTCTCATTTTCATCTTATGGCCGCTGATGTGAGTGTGGCTGAGGTCCACTCATATTGGCGTAAGCCTAGATTGCATTGTGTATGCCATTTCAATTCATAGCATTGTGTATGCTAGGTTGTATGTTAGTCACATTCATGCATGTCATGCATATTGCGTTGTGTTTGGGATAGGAGTTAGTCCAAACACGGGAAACGAGGGGCGTTTCATACTCCAAGTGACGGAACGTGTCTCAATTCTCAGTCGCCGACACTCCGGATTATCCATGATGGAGTTTAGGTCTTGTTGTGTTTATATGTACATTCATTTCATATTGAGTCGTGCAATTCGACTCCTCGGCCATCATGTATCGAGATGCGTGATTGGTGGCACGAGGATCGAGGCGTGCATACATATGTGAAAATACTTTGCCATGCCCCTTTCTTGCTCTCTGTTGCAGCAAATCAAGAATCAACAGCCTTTCAGAGCTTTGCACAATATTCCGGGCTTAATTGTAAACAGAGGCTAATTGGGGCATCGCAATGGATTTCCGCGCAAGGCAACCCGAACATGCATCATTCATCATCCGGAGCAGAGTTGAGGCAGTCCCTAGCTTGCATGCTAATTTACTGCTTTCTTAGATTAATTTGTTAATTAATTAGGATTTTGTATTTATTCGGACTGTAGTTATTTATTCGGGACTGTATATTATTTATTCGGACCCTCCGAGTGAGGGCACAATTGTAATAAGTGTGCGTGCGTGTGATGTATGTCTTTCAACCCCACGTCTTTCTCCCTTTTATTTACCAGCTTATGATGGTTAGAATAGGGCATATTTCAATTAGCATACAGTATGATAGCATGTTTGCATTTATTCATCTGTTTTGCATGTACCGGGCTTGGCGCATCATAACTCACTGCATTGTATTTCAATTCCAAGTTGAATACTTGTTAGCTGTAGCATTCCATATGCCATGTTTAGAATAGCCGAGCCTATCTTAGTTGCATTTCTGCATGTGTTGCATTAGGCATTTCTGTATAGTTAGGATCATGCATGGATTTCTAACATAGCTTCTGTTTTGGCTTGGAGTACTCGGTAAGTTTTTATGCTTTAGCATCCTTGCATGTGTGTGAGTGACTGCCATGATAGCATGCTTACCATGAGACTATTGCTTATGTGATATATCTGCCTGAGTGCCTGTGGGTGAACGTTGGGTTATTTGGATTGGAACAAATCATTGACTGAGAGTCTTAAGCCCACTAGATAGTGGCGAAACCATCTTTTCTAAGCCCACCCGAGGGTGGCAAAATCTGCATTTTGAGCCTACTTGCGAGTAGCAAACCATCTTTCAAAAATAAACATGAAATGTTTTGTTCCAATTCAGGCGACCCGGTCTATACTTGTATGCTGTGCGCATCACATAGTAAATCTAGGCCAATAACCGGAATAAGAACGTATAATGTTTTCAAAACTAGATATCATGGTTAGTAGAGACCGATCTTTGATCGGGCGAGCGGGGGTGCTCACAAAGTGACCTTCCCTAATCGTACCCAAGTTCCCGAGCCGAGGCAACTTTGGTGATGACGGACACGTGGCCTTAGGCAACGAGTCAGGGTTTCCTAAATTTTCCAAAAATAAAATATTTAGGTGGCGACTCTGTATCTGGCAAAGCAGTCCATGTTTGTCACTTCTTTCAAAAAATCTGTTTTCTCAAAACGATTTGCCAGATTTGGACTCTTTGTTTCAGATTAAGAACCGTGACATTTGAGTCCTGAACTGTAGTGAGCCCAAAATGAACAGAACGGGATTCATCCTCCCGGGGCGTTCAGGGACGTCTACAGTATCCTGGTGTTTCAGAATGAAAGAGAAACATAGGGACGTATCCCGGTGTTTCAGAAAAGGAGAAGAAACATAGGGACGTATCCCAGTGTTTCGGAATGAAGGAGAAACATAGGGACGTATCCCGGCGTTTCGGAAAGGAGAGAGAACATAGGGACGTATCCCGGTGTTTCGGAGAGAGAGAAACGTAGGGACGTATCCCGGTGTTTCGAAAAGGTATAAGCATTGGAACGTATTTCAAATGCTCGAAAAGGCTTTTTCAGAAAAAATAGAGATTGAGTGCCAGAGTGATGTGAGAATCACAAATGAGAGAGGGTGGGAAACAATACCTGGAGAAACTGGCTCCTCGTGTACTAAGAGGTCTCTCATCTTTGTAACGCGTCTGTGTGTTGTGTCTTTTGCTTTGTCTCAATTCTTGCTTTGAGTCGTTTCAAGTGTTACTCGATGTGTTTAGGTTGTTTACCTTTTGTCTTTCTTTGTTGAGTCGTTTTTGCTGTGGTCAGTCGTAGGCTCAATACCCAGTTGAGAACTTATTCTCACTCCCAGTTTCAAAAAATCGTTTTGTGCTCAGAGTGCTGTGCCATTCTCCACATTTGTGCAAAACAAGATTCTTTCTTTCATAAACCGCAGGGTTCAACCCAGGTCATATGAGAACAGTAAAACAAGGACCTATCTGAAGCTATGTGGGTTCCAGACTGCAAAGCAAAAGAAAAGAAAGAAAACTTAGAGCATCTTAGTGTGTTTCAACTTCGGCAAATTCCGAGACTGCATTCCAGGTGCACCTGCTCAGGCCTCGCCATTTCTTTGGAGTATGAGTGTATCTCGACCCCAAGCTTAAGCCTGCTTCAAGTTAGAACAGCAATGAAAGCAACTGCAGATGTTATCTCTCGCCAATATAGACAGGGCGTCCCCTTTTGAGCTGAGCGTGTTGCCAAGTCCTCTAAGAGGTAAATCGGCGGCACCAGAATACATGTTTGATGCCCCTCTATTGCATAGAATATGCACTTTCATAAACACTTATGTTACATGCGTGCCGCGCATCGTTATGATTCATGCATAGAATATGCTTTGCTTTCAATGTTGCATAGAATATGCTTGTCTTATGCACAGAACATGCTTTCAATATTGCATAGAATATGCTTTCCATGTTGCATAGAAAATCCCCCATACTTGCATAGAAAATACATTTTATCGCACTTCTTTTGAGCACCTCACTTGCATTGTTTGCACACTCTTTTATGTTGCGTTGTCACGCACACTCTGTTGCATTGTCATGCACCTTTTCACTTGCATTGTTATGCACACTTCACTTGCATTGTTATGCATGGTTTCTAGTTGCATTGTTATGCACACTTCGCTTGCGTTGTTACGCGCATTCCACTCGCATTGTTATGCGCCCTTTCAATTGCATCGTTTTGCACGCTCCTTTATTCCGAAACACCGATACTTCCCTATGTTTCTCCTTCTTTCTGGAACACCGGATACGTCCCTATGTTCCTCTTTTCTCCGAAACACCGGGATACGTCCCTATGTTTCTGCTTCTTTTCCGTAAACCCGGGATACGTCCCTAAACACCGGGATACGTCCCCAAACCTTGGGATATGTTCCCTAAACACAGGGATACGTCCCTAAACGGGACACGTCCCTATGCTTCTCCCCTTTGGTTAA
>JAPPVO010006286.1:0-25046 GCA_030407325.1 Camellia japonica | reverse complement strand
AAAAAAAAAAAAGAGAAGAAAAGAAATGAAAATGAAAAGAAAAGAATGAAAAGAAAAGAAAAACAAAGCTCGCAAGGTCGAAAACCTGCAACGGGCGCCTTGGCAAAAGTTAGAGCCTAAAAAGGAGAGGTTAATACACGAGTGTACCTTAACCCCGAACTACGTAAGGCTTGATTCCCATCTTTGGGATACGTAGGCAACTTTATTATGAAGTCCAGCCATAAAACACTCCAAATCAATTGTGTCCATGTGATGGTTTTGATCTTTGTCTTCACTGTATCCGAGAGTTTGGTCGCGTTCATCACTCTGAGGACTGGCTACAATGCGCTGCGGTGCCGTTCAAACAAGGGACAACTATCCGTTGCCATTCAATGTGCTGCGGCGCCATTCAAACAAGGGGCAACTTTCCGTTGCCATTCAATGTGCGGTGGCGTCATTCAAACAAGGGGCAACTTTCCGTTGCCATGCAGCTCTCTTCAAGCAAGGGGCAATTTTCCTTCAGATCTGAGGTTGTGCATCTCAGGAGTAGGTTTCATGCTCGTTGAGCAAGTGGCCGTTTGCAAAAATAGTTTTTGAGAATTTTTACTGAGGTTGACTAATTTTCTCGAAAATTGTTCCATCTTTTCCAAAAACTGGACCATTTCTTGGACCCAAAAAAGGAAAATTTTCAGTGCTCATAGCCTGACTTGCATGATTTCAAATCAAAAATTGAACAAGCATGTTAATCTAACTCTCATGTTGGTCAAAATTACTTTAGCAAAAGCTCAAAAATAAAAAATGGTCAAAATGATGAACTAGGGGGCACAGTTGAGTCAGGCTTCCTGTCTTTTCCCTGTTGTCAATACATTTGCCAGAAAGGGCACCATACTTGCCGAGAAGGACACTCTACCTGCCAGAGAGCACAACTGAAGGTAACAGCAAATGCCAAAAGCTCTCAACATCCTCCAAGCAACGAGGTGTCAAGCCAAGTGCGAAGCACGAATTGGAATGGATCAAGATGTTCCACTTCCTCATCTGGACAGATCTAACCGCGTCCAAACTCCCCAGCAAAGCATCATCAACCGATGTCAGCCACAGATTTGCTACACACCCAGTTGTAGCACAACCCCTCTGTGGGAGAAACTCACTGTTGTGAACAAGAAAAAGAGTCTAGCGAAATGTTAGGGGCAAGACCCCGTAACTTTCTGTTAGTCCATCAACCACTCAGGGAGGGATTGAAAATGAGGGATTGAAGAATAGAGAGATGTGCGATGAGAGAAAAAGTGAGAAAAGGGATTTTGTGAGAAAAACCGAGCTTGAGGGCCGAGTGATGTGAGAATCACAAATGAGAAAAGGGTGGGAAAGCATACCCGGAGAAACTGGCTCCTCGTTATCTGAGGTCTTTTGTTTTTGTAAACACGTCTGTGTGTCGTGTCTTTTGTTTTGTTTTTCTCGATTCTTGTTTTGAGTCATTCCGAGCGTGTCTCGATGTCTTTAGGCTGTATACCTTTTGTTTTCTATTGTTGAGTCTTTTTGGCTATGGCCAGTCGTAGGCTCAATACCCGGTCGAGAACTCATAATTTTTTTTTTTTTTTTTTTTTTCAATTTCAAAAATGATTTGTTATGTGCTCAGAGTGCTGTGCCATTCTCCACATTTGTGCAAAAAAAAAAGGGAATTTGTTCTTTCGAAAACTGCAGGGTCCACCCCCGATAAGTGTGAACAATAAAAGCAGGATCTATCTGAAGCTATATAGGTTCCAGACTGCAAAGCAAAAGAAAAGAGGAAAAATCGAAGCATCTGAGTGTGTTTCACCTTTAGCCAACTCTGAGATTGTAGTCCGGATGTACCTCTTTAGACCTTGTCGGTGTTCCGAAAAATGAGCTTGCCTCCATTCCAAGTGTAAGCCTGCTTCAAGTCAGAATGGCAATTAAAGCAGCAGCAAATGATATCTCTTGCCAACATAAACAGGATGTCCCCTTTTCAGGCAGAGTGTGTTACAAACCCCTCGAGAATAAATCGAAGGTTGTGTTTGAATTGGTCTCGTTAAGGCTTGTATTCCCTTATTCAGCATTTTGTTTCAAATATGCGTTGTCACGCACGTTCCACTTGCATTGTTATGCACCGTTACACCTGCATCGTTATGCACATTATATTTCCATTTTCATTACACATTGCGTGCATACGTGCATCGCTTTACTTACATGTGTTCAAGTTCCTTTTCATACACATTGCGTGCATACGTGCATCGCTTTACTTACATGTGTTCAAGTTCCTTTTCATACACATTGCGTGCATACGTGCATCGCTTTACTTACATGTGTTCAAGTTCCTTTTTATACACATTGCGTGCATACGTGCATCGCTTTACTTACATGTGTTCAAGTTCCTTTTTATACACATTGCGTGCATACGTGCATCGCTTTACTTACATGTGTTCAAGTTCCTTTTTATACACATTGCGTGCATACGTGCATCGCTTTACTTACATGTGTTCAAGTTCCTTTTCATACACATTGCGTACATACGTGCATCGCTTTACTTACATGTGTTCAAGTTCCTTTTTATACACATTGCTTGCATGCGTGCATTGCTTTACTTACATGTGTTCAATTACCTTTTATACTATACACATTGCTTGCATGCGTGCATTGCTTTACTTACATGTGTTCAGTTCCCCTATATACACATTGCATTGTATGCGTGCTTTGCTTTACTGATATGTGTTCAAGTTCATTTTTATACACATTGCGTGCATACGTGCATCGCTTTACTTACATGTGTTCAAGTTCCTTTTCATACACATTGCGTGCATACGTGCATCGCTTTACTTACATGTGTTCAAGTTCCTTTTTATACACATTGCGTGCATACGCGCATCGCTTTACTTACATGTGTTCAAGTTCCTTTTCATACACATTGCATGCATACGTGCATCGCTTTACTTACATGTGTTCAAGTTCATTTTTATACAACATTGCGTGCATACGTGCATCGCTTTACTTACATGTGTTCAAGTTCCTTTTTATACACATTGCATTGTATGCGTACTTTGCTTTACTGATATGTGTTCAAGTTCCCTTTTTATACACATTGCATTGTATGCGTGCTTTGTTTTACTGATATGTGTTCAAGTTCACCTATATACACATTGCATTGTATGCGTGCTTTGCTTTACTGATATGTGTTCAAGTTCACCTATATATACATTGCATTGTATGCGTACTTTGCTTTACCGATATGTGTTCAAGTTCTCTTTCCATACACATTGCGTGCATACGTGCATTGCTTTACTCACATGTGTTCAATCCTACTATCTTGCTGTACACATTGCATATCATTTTGCACTTTCGACTGCATTGTCATGCATGTTGCTAACAACATTGTACCTGAAGGCACGATATTGTATGTACGGCTCATTTGAGGCCGGTGAAACCGGACGAGCCGCACAGGTATTGTATCCCCCGCGTGAAACGTACAGAGGATTGTATAATTCTCTTACATCATTTCTGCATTGTAGTGTAGTCTGTTGAATGCTAGCTCATAACTGTTGCATGTATGCTTTATTACAGCTTTCTTTGCATGATTTTAAGTTATGATTGGCTTCTTGCATTTTCAGTTGCATTTTGCCCCTGCCTTCGGGCGCATATCTTGTTGGTCTTGTATGTTTGTCTAAGTCTTCGGCCTGGTCAAAAATGGGTCGTCTCTGGGCTTTGACATTCACTCCCGTCATTGTTATGACTTCTGACTTCTGTCAAAGAGGGGCAACTGTAGACAGCCCATTTTTGACCGTCCTCAAGACTTGGACGTCACCGTTGGAACGCTCGGTGATTATCCATGTTTGTGTTCGTTTTGAGTTCCCAGAGGTCCCGGCTGCGCGTCGTGCCTCAGGATCTCTCAACCGGCTTGTTCTGTGCTTGGTTTTACGCCAAGACTTGTGTGTTTTTGCATTTGAGGGTAGGGAGAGGCTTGTTAGCCATCCCTGAAGCCCACCGGCTGCCCCTACACCACACCGGCACTCCCTTTTGGCCATCGGCACTGTTTTCTCAAACGCTTTGGCCGGTCGGCACTGTATGTTGTCGACCGGCACTTTTTTGTACCGGTGACATTTTTGGCCGGCCGGTGACCCTTTTGAACCCCTTGAGGCATGGTGCATGCCAGCTGTGCCAGCTGGATTACACCATCACTCCTCCCCGTGCATAGGATTGGCCCATGTGCACCTTTGAACCCCTAAAGCTTCTAGAAGCTTGAACCCTTTTGGCCAAGCTTCTTGGAGAAGCTTGGCCAGCTGTTTTGGCTTCTCCAAGAAGCCTTGCACCCCCTTGACTCCTTTGACCCTTTTTCTCTTTGCTTAGCCACTAAGTCAAGAGCTTTCCTTGGCCTATATAAGCTCCCTTCCCCCCCCCCTTGAGCTAGGTTAGAACTTTTGGGAGCAAAAACCAGAGATATATCTCTATACCTCTGATATATATCCATATATATCTATATCTTCCTCTCTCTCATCCTTGTGTGTGTATTTTAGGCCTAAATAGTGTGTTTTGCCTTACTTTTGCACCATTACACACACTATTACACCTAGCTCCGAGATTGAGAGACTTGGAGGGTTGTTTGTTGAGTTTTTGGACTGATTTTGATCACTAGAAGAGGGCTGCACCATCTGTTCTTCAAAGGATCTTCAAGGGTGAGCACTTCACTTTAGATTCCCCATTCTTGCACTAGCTTTCTACCCATCTTGCTTTGTGTTTTTGGCTTTGTGTTTAACATAAAAAAGGCTTTTTTTTCCTTGCTTAAGAACATTCATTAAGATTGTTTTGTGGTTTGGGTAGAGTCTCACCCTCTTAGGCCTTGTTTTGGCCATTTTGGTGTCTTTTCTTGAAGCTTTACTTACTTGGTGTTTTTGGTTTTCTCACCATTGAAAACCAGTGGGTTTTCAGTGGTGAGGGAGGTATTTTGGAGTCTTGTATAGGGGAGGGACACCCCTCTCCCCTTTGTCCCTCTTTTGCCTTTGTTTGTGGCTCATAAGGGAGCATGCATACTTGGTTTGTTTTGGCCTCATTTCAGAGCTTATTTGGATGTTTTGGAGCATGTTTTACCTCTGTCTAATGGTGGTTTGTTGGCCTCTTTCATGCATGTTATACTTGCTTTGCATTCCTCTATTTGGCATAGAAATGCATCTTGTGTTTAGGCCATGATCCTTGCGTGTATTAGCATAATTCCATGAAGACATTAGCATCATTTTGCCATGTTTAAGGTCTGTTGGCCACTGGTTTTATCATGTTTAGCATGTTCGACATAGTTGCTTTGCATTGAGGCTTATAAGTCTTGAGATGTGAGTCCTAAACATGCATTTGGTCAGGCTATTTTAGTGATTTGGAATCAATTAACATGCTATTTCAGTCCTTATGCCATGCTTATATGTCTCCATTTATCATCTCTTCCATGTTTTGAAATGTTGGTCTCTTATGCTTTAAAATGGGCATTGTGCATGCTTGTATGTTCTAGGCATTTGGGTTGCCATATCATCGGATTTTGGGGTGTGTTTTGATGAATAGAAGTTCTGTTTTTGCTTGTCTAATTCATACCATGTGTGGTCTTGTTGATGGTAGTGGAGTGCTCTCCTTTATGCCTTAGTTTTAGGCCCATTAGCTTGCATGTTTGCTTGAGCATTTGTCCATCATTTTGGGTACTTTTTGCCACTGTTTTGGGGAGGTTTGAGGTCTGCCCTATTGTGTTTAAGTCCACCATTGTGCATTTATTTGATGCTTGTTGCATGTTTGGTCATTGCCTTAAGTGCCCATGTTCGCATCACACTTTGTATCTTGTATACCTAGTATTGCACACTTGTCATAATATGTTGCATTACATTTGGTATGTCTTGCATTTCATCTCACATTGCACCATTTGAGCCATGTTTGCATAACATGCATTGCATTACTTGGTTTGGGGGTGTCAAACCAAGTGTGAGAAATGAGGGGTGTTTGGACTTCAAGTGACAAAACACACCTCAATTCTCATGTCACTAGGGCCCTTAATCTTGACATGATAGGGACTTAGTTTTCATTTTGTATGTTGCATGCATTTTTACATTGAAATGCAATCTTGGTTCCTTGGGTTGTCATGCACCAAGAGGCATAATTGATGGCCCAAGAACCAAGGGTCATGCTTCCTTGAGTCCCACACATGATAGGGGGCATTGACCATGCTTACATTTGCTCTAAAATCCATGTCATGCACTGTCTGCCTGCTGTTGCTGTCAAACTGTCCTCTGCAGGAATTTTGTGCCGACCGGCAGTATAGAGTGCCGACCGGCACTTTATGAGTAGCCAATAACCTTTCATGCAGCAGTGGTCATTCTACATGGCCGGTGGCCATTCCATCCAGCCGGTGGTGTACAGCAACATACAAGCCGGTGGTGTACAGCAACATGCAAGGAAGGTGTTCTAGGACTCTGGCAATTTTTGGAGAAACAGGGCAGTAAGAACAGAGGCAGCAGTGTCATGATGCGGGTTTCCGGGCGAGTCGGATTCGAGCATGCATCATTTGCGCATCCCGAGGCAGGGCTGAGGCCACTCTCTTTTTTTTTTGTGCTATATACTGAATTTAATTTGATAATTAGAAATTTCTGTAATAATTAATTTATTCTGTATTTGGACTGTATTATTTTGGGACTGTATATTCTTTTGGTCCCTCCGTGTGAGGGCATAATTGTAATAAGTGTGGGTGAGTGTGTGTATGTCTTCCTACCCCCATTTCTTTCTTCCTTTTTATTTACCTGCTTATGATGGTAGATTAGGGCATATTTAAAATTAGCATACCTTATGCAATGCATGCGTGCATCCATGCATTTGTTGACATGCATCGGGCTCGGTACATCATACAAACTGCATTGTATTTCAATTCCAAATTGAATACGTGTTATTTGTAGCATTCCACATGCCATGTTTAGGATAGCCGAGCCTACCTAGATTACATCTTTGCATGTGTTGCATTAGACATTTCAGTATGCTTAGGTCCATGCATGGATTTCTAATGAGCTTCTGTTTTGGCTTGGAGTACTGGGTGAGTTTTTATGCTTTAGCATCCTTGCACGTGTGTGAGTGTTGCCATAATAGCATGACTACCATGAGGCTAAGTGCTTATGTGATATAACTATTTGAATGCCTGTGGATGGAGGTCAAATTACCTAGATTGGAATAACGCATTAAAACTGTGAGTTTTAAGCCCACCAGATAGTGGCAAAACTGTCTTTTCCAAAAGCCCACTTGAGGGTGGCAAAACCTGTATTTTAGCCTACTTGCGAGTAGCAAACCATTTTCAAAACAAACATGTAGTGTTTTGTTCCAATTTAGGCGATTTGGTCTATACTTGTTTGCTGTGCGCATAACATAGTAATTCTAGGCTAGTAACCGGAATAAGAGCATGTAATGTTTTCAAAATCGGATATCACGGTTAGTAGAGGCCGGTCTTCGGACCGGGCGAAAGGGGGTGCTCATAGCTGACCTTCCCCGATCGTACCCAAGCTCCCGAGCCAAGATCACTTTGGTGATGATGGACACGTGGCCTTCGGCACCGAGTCAGGGTTTCCTAAATTTCCCATTTTAAAATATTTAGGTGGCGACTCTGTATCTGGCAAAGCAGTCCATGTTTGGCACTTCTTTTCAAAATCTGTTTTTCTCAAAACGATTTGCCAGAGTTGGACTCTTTGGTTCAGATTTAGAACTGTAACACAAAAAGGGAGTCCGAACTGTAGCCGAGGCCCCCCCCGGTGGGCGTGCTACAGGTAGCCGAATAAATAGAGGAACGAAATCTGGTACACTCGAGGAGCCGGGAACTGAACGGCTCCATTCTGCTCAACTAGGACGCCGAATACGTTCTTAAGGCCGAATAGACTTGAGAAGGCATATCAGGACAAATGAAAGAATAATAAATAAAAAAGTAGACTCTGGCCCCGAGGTCCAGAGAATGGATATAAATACAAGAGCTTCAGATTTGTAAAGGTATGTAAGAATCACTTCTAAAAACTTAGTGAACAAGTTTTCTTGAGTAGAGGAACTAACTTGTCCGTCGGAGTGCTAATTCCGGTATCCCGGACCGGAGTATTTGTATCTTTGCAGGTGACTAGCTGAGGATCATTGGCGTCTTCCAGGATCAGAAGAGTATTTCCAATCCACTTCCTCACAACTGCTATGCTAACAGATGTACCACATATGACTATTACGACTGAATGACTGATATACTGAATCAATTGACTATTTTCAATACCGAAAGGACATTCATTCTTAACCTCTTTACGCATTATGTTATTCATTGGGCTTTAGCTCACTGCTCATATATATATGTAGGTGTACAGGCACCAGACCGCGGCTAGAAGCGTCGGGGTAAACTCCAGTTTTGTCAAGCCAACCTATGTGCCTCACTGCGAGGTTCCAAGCCTGTCAAGCTTTGGCTTAGGGGTGTTTTAAGTCCCCGTCTGTCTCTGTATCTGTTTTCTAATAATTGTAGACTGTACCGTACTGTGTAATAGGGATTAGGTCCTTGCTCTGAATGATTGTATATAATGTACATACTGTTTTGTCACTGACTGTATATATTTATGGAAAGTCTTTTTGCATACAGACTGTCACAGCTCATTGGACATTGTTTATTTACTGTTTTGGCTTCCGCCAGCCTCTGTACTCTATTTTACTGTCTTACTGTTAAGCAGGCCTTCGGTAATCTCGGATTACTGGCCGGTTACGGTGCCAAACCCATAGGGCGGGTTTGGGTCGTGACAGTCTAGGAAAGCCTAACTTGTAACTATTCTGGGTGGCCCAAACGGTCATTTGGTTATAGCCTAGTAGGTGAAACTCAACAGCAGGCCCACCGAAGAATCCACGTTGGTCCTGGCCTTGTGGCATTTGGACACCTGTTAGATAGGGAGTTAGCCACGTGGCAGACAAAGATCTTGCAGAGTTATTGAGCCCAAGCATCAAGCATTAAATGAGGTTGTCATGGCATTAAATGCAACAAGACCTTTCATTCCCTGGTATGGTGAAGCTGCCATGATCGATGGCGAGTAAACCATAAACTTTTGGCCAATAAGACAGCTTGAATGGACAAGAAAATGATTAATAAAAGATATAAGGAAGCATGTGAAGAATGAAAAAGACAACAAGTAATTCTCTCCTCTCTCTTTCTTTCTCTCTCTCTTAATATTCTCTATTCTCTATCAGATGATAGCGCAAACCCCCATAGGGAAGACCCCCTTCTACTTAACATATGGTGTCGAAGTAGTCATCCTTGTGGAGATTGGCTTGCTGACCTCTCAAGTTATGCATCCGAACCTAGAACTCAATAAAGAGCTACGGAGGGCCGACCTCAACCTTATTGAGGAGCTCCGAGAGACAGCTGCTGTCAAACTAGCTTCCTACCAGCAACGGATGCGACGACATTATAACTGCAAAGTCCGACCTAGAGTCTTTGCCGTGGGAGACCTGGTCCAAAGGGAAGCAACTTTGGCCACCAAAAACCTAGCAGAAGGCAAGGTAGCAGTTAAGTGGGAAAGACCTTATATCGTCAAGTCTAAACCACGCCCAGACACTTACTGTTTGCAAGAAATGGAGGGTAGAGATCTTTCCCATCTATAGAACACCGAACACTTGAAGCAATGCTATTAGTAAAATAATTCCTCACTTGTTTCCTAATCTTATTCAATTCCAGTCACTTATGGTATTTTGTCTTTTCCAAATACAAGTAAATGTCTAAAGTTGACCTTGGTAGGATTTTGTATTTAATGAGAAAGACATTCCACTTATATTGCCTATGTTTGTATTACGCAAGTCCTCAGCCAGATTGAGCCCTCCAAACCTTAACCAGACTGAGCGTGAAGAGCTTAGCCATACTGAGTATGAAGAGTCCAGGCAGAATGAGCATGAAGAGCTCAGCCAAACTGAGCCTTCTAAGCCTCAGCCAGACTAAGCATGAAGAGCCCAGCCAGACCGAGCCCTCCAAGCCTTAGTTAGACTAAGCATGAAGAGCCTAGCTAGACTGAGCCCTCCAACCCTTAACCAGACTGAGCGTGAAGAGCTTAGCTAGACTGAGCATGTAAAGCCCAACCAGACTGACTAGGATGCCCAACCAACCTACCTTATAATCAACTGACCGTCCTTAACACCAAAAGCACAACAACAAGAAAGGTCCCCCCCTTTTGGTTTAGGACCTTGTTTACAAGTCTCAACCTTCCTTCACAAACACAATCTTCACCAGTTACAACATTGTTTCATTCATTAAAATTTGTTTTTGGACAAGTTTAGTTTTTATGCAATCACGTGGTTGGTGACAACAACCGTTCTTCCAAATCGCCAAAAAGCATCCATTTTTTAGTTTTACTTAACATTTTACATTTTGAAGTTTTCAAACTCCATTTTATTCATTACACAAAAGTGAAAAAGGCAAAATGAACAACAGTTTATTGCTCTATCATTTACAAGAACAGTTTTTGTACTATAACACAAGTTTCTTACAAACTGTAAAATTCTTTACAAAGACAAATTAAAACAAAACAAATAAGTTAGACACGCACTACGCTCCCAGCAGTTGAACTGCCTCCGCCTTCATCTCCTTCCTCCCTATTACACACCAGATCTTTTTCTTCAATACCCTCGTCCAGTGGGGTCTGGGCAATGTATTACTCTCTGGGCTTTATAAGGGTGAAGTCGATGTTTGGGAAGACCTCTTCTACTCTCTGTTGGAAACTCACCCACCCACTATCCCAATAGATGCTCAGCTGATGCTTGAAGTAGTCAGACTGTTAGAAGTTTTGTATTATCTCTGTCTTAGTCTGCCCTTCCACCAGTTCGGCTGCTCTCACCACCCAAACCTGCCCCTATAGGTTTAGTATTGTAACCGACCAGTAATCTTAGGATTACCGAAGGCTTCTGAGACAGATTAGCATAATATTAGGGGCTAGCGGAAGCAAATAAAAAATATACAATATACATTGAGCTGCAGACTTATATGAGACGAAGAAATTTTAAAATTTTTATATACATATTTACACATCACCCTTACGTCATCATATATATACAGATTAGACAAAAAGGGACTTAACCCTATTTACAAAATAAGCAAAGACTTGTTTAACCAAACAAGAAAACAAAACTTGATCTTTATGCACTTAGCCATAACCACCAGACATATCCGGAACCTCCACGGGAGGCACATAGGTTGGCTGAAAAAATAGAATCCAGGCAGAAGCTCTAGGCTTGGTCACGTGCCTGATTACCTACATACATAAATAATACAGTGAGTTAGAGCCTAGTGAATAATAACAAAGTAAAGATTTTACTAAATGATGTCCATACATAAATAAAGTCTTATACATGATCAGATGTCAAAGCAGAAACAGACTCATATATGTAGTCATATTCATATTCAAAGTTCATACATTTCACATTATAGTATGTGGCACATCCATTAGCGTTAACAAATCCGATGACCCATGAAGGGACGGCCGTAAAGGCATTCCGATGACCCATGAAGGGACAACCATAAGGCATTCCGATGACTCGTGCACAGAGACGTATCAAATGACCCATAAGGGACAGCCATAAAGACATTCTGATGACTCCTAAAGAGATGCATATCATATAATGCTAAGAATGCCACGAATATATTTCAGAAACTTGGACAATCATTCGTTCATATAAAACATAGTATTTCAGAAAACTGATCATTTCATATCATCAGAAAAAAATTAAAGTCAAATATAACTTTGCAGAGTTATTACTCACAGACAGCTGCAGAGGCAGATCAGACAGATCATGTAGACAATAGCGCGTGACCTACATAAACACATATATACACATTGGAACACAATATTAATTCCTTGATCAAACTTGACTTTTCTTGTCATTTTCTGTCTAAGTAGTCCGAAGTGCTATTATGCTTATTCTTTCTTTATTCCAATGAATCAGATTCTTATTTCACAATTCTTTCCTTACTAAATTCTTCTTTTGCCAAATAGACCAACTTCTCACTCGGCTTCTCACTCAACTACTATTAAATCAATGATTCATTCTTGAACCAACAAATTTGTGTTGATTGTTAATTTATTAATCTTCATCGAGTCATAAATCATGTCTAGAATGCCTTGGAAAGAGATGAGAGTAAAAATGTGAACTAAATGCAATTTTCCAAAATATGCTGAAAATAGGGTCTTCGCTCGAGCGGACCTTTGGTCGCTCGAGCGGTTTACAAAGCTTTGTAAAAATACTAGTTGACCTTAATATTCGCTCGAGCTGTGACTTTATCGCTCGAGCGGCCAACAAATT
This sequence comes from Camellia japonica, assembly GCA_030407325.1. NCBI lineage: Eukaryota > Viridiplantae > Streptophyta > Magnoliopsida > Ericales > Theaceae > Camellia > Camellia japonica. The sequence goes on along the minus strand of JAPPVO010006286.1, from coordinate 12,758 downwards.
TCCTGTGCTTTCAAAATCAACAAAATAATTTCCAAACATATTTTCAAAACTTAAACTCTTGCATGAACCAATTTAAACATGTAATTTTATTAATAAAGATGAACCCATGACTAATTTTTCAATTTCTAATACAAAAATCTCTTTGATCATTAAGATTAAAACCAATAATTTCATGAATATATTAATTCCAACATTCTTCTTCTTTGTTTTATAAAACATAAATTAAAGCTATAAAGCCCTTTCAAAATATTTACATGTAAGAAATTTAAATCAAAATCAAACTAATTTTTTATTCTCAATTATAAATTATAATTTATTTCTATATTTATTAATCTTAACCATGTTCATGAATTAATTCTTTAATTTCTCCAAATTACATGCGTATAAAAATAAGACTCAAATTCATACAAGATATTCAAAATCAAACCCAAAATAATTAGTTTCCAATTCCTTATTTTCTTGTCAATTTCTTTTTAATCACACAAAATTGACTTCAAACACTTTTCTATTTTCCTTTCAAAATATGAAATTAAAGTTGTAAACTCCTTGGAAAAATCATTTGCATGTATGAAACATTTATCAAAATCTAACCAATTTTACAATATCAAGCTCAAACCATAATTTGACTTCTTAAGATATATCAAATCTCAATCCAAAACTCATCATCTTTAAAATATGAATTAAAGTTTTAAAATCTTAAAAATCCACAATGCATATAAGGTTAGACTTCAAATTTATGAAGGACGACAAGAAACTCTGACCCAAATAATAACTTTCATTATCAATTTATTAATTATCAAACTTAACCCAATTTTCCTTAATTTCCTTCTAATTTTATGAAATTAAACCCAATTACAACTTAATTTTAGTTACTAGATGATTAATCTACAGAAATTTGTGCTTAAACATTCTTACCAAAAGCTTTAACTATTGAAATTCCTTGAGCTCCTTCTTTTCTTCACTTTTTCCAAGTTTTCCCCTTGCTTGCCTTCACCATTCCAGCACATAGAGTTCCAAGATTTGAATCTCTCCCTCTCCCTCTCCCTCTTGGGTCTCTCTCTGTTCATTTCTTAGCAATACATAATAAAGAGCTACAACAATTAAAGAAAGCAAGACCACTTCTTGACTTAGCAAAATTCTCTCTTTAGGACTAGGACTCTCATAGCAACTCTGCAGCACAAATGAAATGAGCAATGAAACTACACTCTTAAACCCATTAGAATAAACACACTCATATACACCTCACTTCTTCATCATATACCACGTGTGCACACACTTGCACATTTTTTTGAGTTCCACCTCAACACTTACATGCATACACCTCTTCACACACAGGTTTCATTGCACACCCACCTCCAAATACACCCTCAATTCTAGACCATTCCATAATTCAATTTATGATTAGGATTGATTTAATTAAGCAACACTTAATCTAATTACATCTTGATTATCACATAATTAAACCAATCACCAATCCCACATAATTTAATTAGTCTAATTGACTTTCATTAGAGCTCAATTAATTATGTTTAAATTTATCAATCCGAATAAGATTTTTAATCAAACTCCCAAAAGGCTCCAAACATTAAATTAAATTAAATTTATTTCCATTCTCAATTTTGGTTTCTTAAATCATTAAGGCTTTCAATTTAAGATTAAACCTCAAAGTCTTTGTCAATAAATTACATATTCAATTTAAAACTTCAAAAATAAATTTAATTCATAATAATTTGAATTCTCAATTCTCATAACTTAATTTACTCCAATTTGGACACAATTAATCAAGTCTCAATTTCACAAATCTGAATCGAATATTTAATTAAACTCCCATATGGTTTGATATTCGAAATTTAAATAATTCAATTCACCAATTATACTCTTTTGTGCCATTTAGGTTTTCAAATTTCAAAATAAATCCTCAATATAATCATATATGAATCAGTCTCCATAATTTTCGTAAATCCCAGATTAATTTGGAATAATTGGCAATTAAATTTCAAATCTCCTTAATTAATTAAGTGTAATCATTATACATGGTGGGGTCATTATAGCCTTTCCCTCTTAGGAAGTTTGGTCCTCCAAACTTAAGATACTTGTACTGAAAATCAGTATATAAATTGGTCTCATTTCATTTACTTTCCGACATAACTTCCTTTTCATTGGACTCTCTTCACAGAAATTGAACTTATTTTTCAACCACTTAACAGTTAATACCCCAAATTGGTGATTCATTACCATTTCTATTGTCATTAATCACATAACTTGTGAGGCCCCTGAAATATGTATTCTCTTTAAAAACCATAATGTTTGAATTATTTTCTTAAAACCCCTCGGTTACTTGAATTAATTCGAATCTTGTTGGTTAGCATTACTATTTTTATTTTTATCAAAACAGGAATTACCCTAGCCGGATTAGGTTCCCTAACCTAATTTAATTCTACATAAGTTACATGAATTTAATACCAAACCCTCACTCTTTATTTAAATTCAAAATTACTCCAAAAACTAGTAGTTGTACCCTTGTACCATGAGTACCATCAATCAAGTGAGATATATATATACATACCTTGAGAAGTGTGCCCTAGAACCTAAATTGATTAAAAAAATAGCCCTTTCACCCTTCCCTAGGGCCGGCCATTCTAGGAGGAAGTGAGGAGCCAATTTTCAAAGTTTATCATCATGAAATTCTAGAAAATCACAAACCTAGTACCATAGACCTAGGATGATAATTCCAATACTAGTTCCATTTCAACTAAATGTTGCCTAAACCTATGAGTATGCCCGCCCAAATCACTCCTATTCCTTTAAAGTTTAAACAAATCCTAACCTTTCCTTCCATTTCCAACTAATGGGCTTTTAGGACTTTTTACATCAAAAATTGTCTATAAATACCAACATTCCCTAGCTTGGCAAGCACAAACAACACACTCACACACACATTCGGCTAGAGGAGAGGGAGGAGAGCAAGAGAGAGAAGTCTAGAGAGGAAGAGGGAGGAAGAAGAGAGCCTTCTTGTTCAAAGCTTAGCAAGTAAGCCACAACACAACCTTCTCTTTCATTTTCCTTTTTCAAATACATGTTTCTAAGGGTTCTAAATAATGTTTTCAGATCTGTTATTGATGAGTTACTTGTGTTAAAAATGCTAAGAGTTGAGTATTGACTCTATCTCTCTTGTATTTTCCCCATTTCGGCACAAAACCATCTTTTTTTTCATACCAACCTCTCAACTTTCCAAGGGCACGCTTTCAAGAAAATTTTATGAGTTTAATATATGTTAGTTAGCATGTTTTAATCGTAAAAGAAACAAAAATTTTCCCTTGCTGGAACCCTTTTCTCATAAATCTTTTTGTTTTGGGCATTTTACCTTAGAATCTGTTTTTGCAGCCCACTTTAAAAAATTCTAGAACAATGTATAAAATTATTCTAGACCTCTATTTTATGTCAAAATCTTCCTTAAGGAGTTAGCTTTCAACTAAAATTGGTTTCATAGAAAAACAGTGAGCGGTTTGCAAGAAAATCAAATTTTCGTAACGATCGACAAATCTGGACAGCGCTGGAATGTTTTCTAAATAACTTAAAATCTAGAAAGGCTATCCCATTTCCGAAATATGTTCTAGAAACTAGATCAAATTCTCTACGAGCCATAGGAAGGCCGAGTCCGGTGAAAGATCTAAAATAGTCCTTTCATTTTAATCTTTATGCGATACTAAATCTGGAAATTGTGTTATGTGTGGATGTTTTATGCCCTTTAGTTCATGAGATTGCTTATTAGCTTATGATCATATCTTGGCATGATATTATATGTGTTGTGGTTATGTTATTTACCTTTCTCATCTTAAGAATGCATGCTTATATGGATATTATTGTCTTGTAAGTTGGACTAACCTTGATTTAAAACATTTAATTCAACGGGAAACCTAATAGGGAGGGTGTTGGGTTTTTGAACACTTGAGTAATGAAAAGATGAGAATATGTGATATATGGTTGTTGGGATGCGTTCCCTATTTGGAAGTTAAAGTCTTGCGCAAGTGGTTTTCGGAACCCTTGAACGAAGCGGTTGTATTCGGACCCTAGGTGGTTTGGTGTGAGGAGGGATTCGGGCAAGGCCCTATTTTACCATCTCTTTTGAGGCCCTGCGGTTGGCGCTACGCGATATATAACCATTGGTAGGCATCCGAGGTTAGTTCTGCAACAAAGCAGCAAAAGAGGGGGCATACCGAATAATCCGCGTCTGATTCTTGTGGTCGGGAGGACAAAATCTCTTTGGGGGATTTCTGGTTTACTAACATCCAACCTAGCTCTTTATTTATTTGAATATGATGTTTACTACTTGATGTTAAAATTGTGATTGTGTATTGGACTGGGAAAAGGGGACGGGGTGTGTGTGTGTGTTTACTGGGCATTCAAAGCTCACGGCGTATCATGCTAGGTGACGAAGCGGAACTCATAGCTGGAGACGACGAGCCTGAAACTTTCGAAGACTTTTGGCTATCTTAGGGAAGCTAGAAATTTCCTTTTGATATTTTGTAAGACTCACGTGAAGATTTAAACTTTCTTTTGGATGTAATGTAATGGAACAAGCTTTTGAATTAAGTATATTTGTGGTTGTTATGTATTTATATTCTATGTATGAACCTTATCGTTGCTTATGAGATCTTGTGTTAATACCTTTTAAGATCTGTCAAAATGGCAGTGCGCTGCCTAAGAAAGCTGGACTTAGAAGGGAGGCTAATTTGACTCCTCCGGCGATCTGGGATCTTACTTGGTTATTGACCATACTCATTAGTGACTCTCCCTTGACTGCAACTAATAGTGTAGAATCGGGGCGTCACATAACTTGCATACTATAATTCATCAATCTATTCACATAATCCAAATAGTAGAAGATTATTTCAAGGATGCTCATGACTTTCCTTACTTTTTAAATAAATTGAAATATTCAGCTATTATTATTTTACATGAGATTTTCGAATTAAATTAATATTCAAAGCATCACTAATCATGAACATAAGTTCTTTACGAGTCATTCACATTATTGCTGACTCAACACATTTCTCAATATGTTCCACCTTTTGTCGGCTTTATACGGCGAGATAGCGGGCACCCGACATTTATGTTTTTCCACATTTGTCAACTTGATACGTCGGGGCAATTAGACACCCAAAAATATTTCTTTTTCCACATTTGCCGGCTTGATACGATGGGGCAATTGGACACCCAAAAATATTTATTTTTTTATTTTTTTTATGCATATAATGTAGTATCCCCAAATAAGGTCTCACATGCTAATCTATAACAAAAGTTTCCAAATTATATGGGAATATAATCACATATTAATGGTCTCAGTTTCAAACAAACATCTTGGATACCAATTATGATGGTAATTTCAAAATAGTGGGGCACATCGGATTCAATACAGAAGCGTATCAAAGTCATAACAGAAGCATATTTCACAGAAATTCATTGAGCCTTTTTGTAAGTAACAGATGTTAGGTTGTACTCATATAGTAGTAGATAGTCATATAGATCATAGCAAAACTCTACATACTTTTGTGAAATTAAAATTACTTTTTGACAATCTTTCTCATACTATCATTTCAAAGTAGTGATTTGATTTCACAACAGGTCTACGTTTTTCACGGTCTTATTAGCTTCCTTATTTACTTAAGGTCACAATTATATAAGTAATTCAAATTACATTGCCTTCATATTTATTTCAATTCTTAAAGCTGTAGAGATATATTCATTGACTTTGATAAATTGTCACACGGTAACTTAGGGCGAAATTTTTAACTTTCTCAAATCATTACAATTGGCCGACTAAAATTCTTATGTTTCCAAAGGTTCGTTAAGAAATATACAATTGTATTCTAATGAAATTCATTTTCTTATTTCTCATTACGATATCTTCTTCCGTTTAACACTAGAGTTCAATTTCTTTACAATAAGTTAGGCTATCTAAGTTAGGATTCAAAATTAAAATTCAATTATGTGTCTATAAGATCATACCATCATTCCTTTTAACCATTATTCAGATACGAAATTACTAGATCTTCTTCTTCTCATTTCTTTCTTTTTTTTTTGGTTTGTAAAAAGTCTATATTTTTGACTTTATAACTTAAGTAAACCACACGTGTTTCTCTTCTAATGTTATCAATGTGATCTTATTTGACCTATTTTCCAAATCATTTTAAATCTTGATCTCATTTTTCTAAGTCTGACAATTCTTAGTCAAGTATCAAATATCCAAGTAATGGTTTCTAGCTTTATCAATCATTCATGTAGGAACATTACTATGTTGGAGTAACATAAATGCCATCCTTTTCAATGTTATTAGAAGGTTTAAATACGATATGATTTCAGTAAATTGAGTCATACTTATTCGGGTACTAAGTAAGAAAATTTTCATTAGCTTAAGTCTCTGCGATCGTCTAATAATCTTCAGCATTCTCACGTTGAGTTCCAAATGGATGGTTCTAATTTTATCAAATGTTGATTAGGACCAATTCAAATAAAGTCACACACATAAAATTTTAACTTCAAATTTCTATACATGTATTTAAAACATTCCTACTGATTTCCTAATTTATAATCAAGTACTAACCTTTAACCAACTAAATCATTGAGTTTTCTCCTGGGCTTTAGAACAGTCTTTTACTAGATGTCCCATCTTCCCACACTTGAAACATGCTCCGGTAATTGATGACATAACCCCTTATGTCACTTGTGACATGTTGAACATAATGAACAAACTTACTACCATGCTTAGAATTACTTGACTCTCCTATCACAAATTTCTTAGGCTTTTCCTTTGGTTCCTTCTTTGACTTCACACTTAACTTCTTCTTTTGGTCTTGCGGTTTGTCATAGCATTGTTGCATAGCTTTCATTACTCCCTCAAGTACTTCTTCTACTTTGCCTAATCGTTCTACCAAAGTCTCAACTCCCATTTTGTTCTTACTTTTCACCATCTTTTCCTAATGATAGAAGAGAAAGGGTTAAATACAAAATGATGATTGATAACACTTGGGTTAATATCAACTAACTTAGAATGTAACACAAAACACATATCATATATGAGTAAACATACAAATACGAGCATCTAAGGACATTGGTAGGGTAACCTATTCATTCCCATGGAATTTACCAAGAATTTCCGATTCGAAACTGTGCTGGCCAAACGTGATTCCAATCGGACTTTCAAGGTCATTCAACAAAGGCATGAGACTCTACGGTTTAACATTTCACATAATAGGTTCCCGCCAAAATATGCCATTTTACGTATCAAATAACTTTCTCTTCCTCAGTTACCATTGCTTCACATATTTCATCGAGCATCAAATTCCTTAATTTCCCAAACATTCTTATAGTCTAATTTGACATATAACCTATATAGGTTCCATGGCTTTCATTAAAGACTTTAATTCTGCATAACACCATGTTTCCACAAATCAACATACTTGTACTCACCAATGCTTTTGTCAAAATTTTAGATTCCCTTGTAACATTAAAATTTCCACAATAGTTATTAGCTTTTAGCTTCATGACAAAACTTAATACACACATTAAGGTTTCCTTATATTTATCACAATTCCATAATAGTTCCGAATTTCTTAGTTTTAATACACAAACATATCAGATATACGTATATACATATTCCCAAATGCACAACTTCTTACTTACTTACTAGATGCATGAAACTTAAATCCGTTGTAGACATTCTAATGCTCAAGGGACACGTGTGCGAGATATTAACTCGTGCTCTGATATCACTCTGTCACGACCCAAACCCGCCCCTATAGGTTAGCATCGTAACCGACCAGTAATCCTGGGATTATCAAAGGCCTCTGAGACAGATTAGCTTAATATTAGGGGTTAGCGGAAGCAAATAACAAATATACAACATCCATTGAGCTGTGCAGACTTAGATGACACAAAAAAATTTTAAACTTTTTATATACATATTTACATATCACCCTTACGTCATCATATATATATACAGATTAGACAAAAAGGGACTTAACCCTATTTACAAAATAAGCAAAGACTTGTTTAACCAAACAAAAAAACAAAACTTGATCTTTATGCACTTAGACATAACCACTAGACATATCCGGAACATCCACGGGAGGCACATAGGTTGGCTGACAAAATAGAATCCAGGAAGAAGCTCTAGGCTTGGTCATGTGCTTGATCATCTACATATATAAATAATACAGTGAGCTAGAGCACAGTGAATAATAAAAAAGTAAAGATTTTACTGAATGATGTCCATACAGAAATAGAGTCTTGTACATGATCAGATATCAAAACAGAAATAGATTCATATACAAGTTCGTACATTTCATATTAAAGTACGTGGCGCATCTAGTAGCGTTAACAAATCCGATGACTCATGAAGGGACGGCCGTAAAGGCATTCCGATGACCTATGAAGGGACGACCATAAAGGCATTTCGATGACCCATAAAGGGACAACCATAAGGCATTCCGATGACTCATGTGCATAGAGACGTATCAGATGACCCATAAAGGGACGACCATCAAGGCATTCCGATGACCCATAAAGGGACGCATATCATATGATGCTAAGAATGCCACGAATATATTTCAGAAACTTGGACAATCATTCATTCATATAAAACATAGCATTTTAGAAAAATGATCATTTTATATCATCAGAAAATAATTGAAGTCAAATATAACTTTATAGAGTTATTACTCACAGATAGCTGTAGAAGCAGATCAGACAGGTCAGACAGATCAGGTAGACAATAGCTCGTGACCTACACAAACACATAATATATACACGTTGGAATACAATATCAATTCCTTGATCAAACTTGACTTTTCTTGTCATTTACTGTCTAAGTAGTCCGAAGTGCTACTATGCTTATTCTTTCTTTATTCCAATGAATCGGATTCTCATTCCACAATTCTTTCCTTACTAAATTCTTCTTTTGCCAAATAGATCGACTTCTCACTCGGTTCTTACTCAATGTAGACGTGCCGAACGTCGCGGCTCCGCGCGCGAAGGCGCAAAATCCGTTTTGTTCATTAGCTACTACAGTTCAGACTCAATGTCACGGTTCTGAATCTAATCTAGCAAAGTGCAATGCAAGACCGATAAATCACCAAAGAGTCCAAATTCGGCAAATCGTTTTGGAAAACTAATTTTATAAAGAGGTGCCAAACATGGACTGCTTTGCTAGATACAGAGTCGCCACCTAAATGTTTTTATTTTTGGGAAATTTAGGAAACCCTGACTCGTGCCTAAGGCCACGTGTCCGTCATCACCAAAGTTGCCTCAGCTCGGGAACTTGGGTACGAGAGGGAAAGGTCATGCAATGAGTAGCCTCGCTCGCCCGATCAAAGATCGGCCTTTACTAACATGATATTTTGTTTTTGAAAACACATGCGTTCTTATTCTGGTTATTAGCCTAGAATTACTATGTGATGCGCACAACACACAAGTATAGACTAGATTGCTTAAGTTGGAACAAAACATTTCATGTTTGTTTGTTTGAAAATGGTTTGAAGGTGCTACTCGCAAGTAGGCTAAGACGTGGATTTTGCCACCCTCAAGTGGGCTTAAAACTCGCATTTCGATGAATTGTTCCAATTTAAGCAATGAAGCCTTCATCCACAGGCATTCAAACAGTTAAACACTTAAGTAGTTAGCCTTATGGTAAGTATGCTATCATGGCAACACTTACACTCATGCAAGATGCTAAAGCATAAACACCTACAGTGTACTCCGAGCCAAAACAGAGAACTAGTTAGAAATCAATGCATGATCCTAGTTCATGTTATGATGGCTAATGCAACACATGCAAAATGCAACTAGAAATAGGCTCGGCTATTCTAAAATGGCATATGAGATGCAACTTGATAACATGCTATTGAACACGTATTCAAGTAGATGTATTGAAATACAATGCGGTTTGTATGATGCATCAAGCCCGGTGCATGCAAGACAAATGAATGAATGCAAACATGCAAAGCATAAGTATGCTAATCGAAACATGACCTAAAACTAACCATCGTAAGCGGTTAAGTAAAAGGGAGAAAGACGTGGGATTGGAAGACATTCACACACTCCCGCACACTTATTACAAAATTCGCCCTCTCGACGGAGGGTCCGAATGAATACGCTAAGCTAGCTAAGCTAAGCTACTTAACTAATCTAATAATCTAATTAGACCAATTATTACACAACCAAATCGAATAACTAGCTACAACTAATTATTACAAAACTTTAACTAATCAAACGAATTAAATAAGTTACAAACAACGAATGCTAACTAACAAGTAAACATTTAAACTAAGCTGCTCCAGCTCTGTTTGAAGAAGAAAAGGATGCATGCTTGCACTCAGTTTTTCTCCTCGAAACACCTTTCGGTTGCTCTCTTGAGGCTCTGTTTGCAGGGTGTCTTCAAGAACTTGCTGCTGGAACTTACCAAAACAGTGCTGAGGAGTGCACCAGTGGCCTGCCGACCATGAGGAGCTTCTGACGACCCTCCTGCCGGCCAAGGATGCATTCTGCCAGCCAAGTATGAAGGGGTGCCGGCCAACAATGAGAGGGTGCCGGCCACTGGTGTGCTGTGACACCAAGATGCAATAGAGCACAAAGCAGAGAAAATGGAGGGTCTCCTAAGGGTATGTACGTACTGTGCCCCTCCATATCACCTCAAAACATCAAGGGAGAGGCACCATTAGATCCAAGACCATCAATCAAGCATCTCAATGCATGATGGCCAAAGATCCAACATGTACAAACTCAATAAATGCATGACAAACAAGACACTTAGACCACAGCCTTATCATGAGTGATCAAAGACAATGGAGACAAAGGGGATTGGCTCACTTTCATCACTTTGAGTATGAAGTGGACCAATCCACCTTGTGTTCAACATAACATCCGGTTGAACACGATGCGATGCAAACAACATATGTAATGCATGCTCAAATGCCAAATACATTAAACTAGTAAAGAGCATCACACAAGAGGCATGCATTATCAATCTCAAATGGCCAAACCTGCCATGGATAGACCTAAACAGTGCCAAAACAATGGCCTAAACATGTTGAAATGGGAGCTCAAAATGCTAGACAAGCATGCACACATGTTGCCCTACAAGCAAGACATAATGCACAACCCTCAAAAGCTATGAAGAAGTGAAGTATATGAGAGTGTGACTACACTATATACACTGAAATTACATGCCAAATGGTGCCATACCATGCAAACATCACATGCATAACATGTTGAAGGCCTCAAAACCCAAGGCTAGGCAAGGCTCTTTACACTACAACCATATTAAGCAATGCTCAAATGACCCTAACCATTCAAAACAGATCTAAGGCAGGTCAAAATAGTGACAAAAAACATGCTAGACTTGTAGCATAGATGGCAAAAAAAACAAGCTTATGTATTGGCTCACCAACAAGGCATAATGCTCAACTTTTCAAAGGCATTGAAAGAGTGATAAACATGAGAGTGTGATAGTGAAACATACTCTGAAATCATATATCAAATGATGCTATATCACACAAATGTCACAAACAAGGCATGCTAGGGGTCTCAAAACACAAGACTAGCAAAGCCATTTGCACTATAGCCCTACAAGGCAAGCCATACATGAGCAAGACCACTTAAAACAGACCTCAAGCATGTTAAATCAGTGGCAAAAATGTGCTAGAGCAAAGCTAACACATGCTAGAATGATGAACAAAAGCATGAAGCATGTTAAGCCTACAAAGCATGATTGCACTACAAGTACCAAAAGCATGCAAGAGGTGACCAAATCAGCCAAAAACAGAGTTATGGAATGGAAAATAATGGCTAAAAACATGCTGAAATGGAGCCAATTCAAGGCACAAAGACATGCTACTTTGCAAGGCTACAAGTAGGATTACACTACAAGTGCATGAAGCATGCAACCAATGATCAAACAAGCCAAAAACAGAGTTATGGAAGGTCTAAGAAGTCACAAAAATGAGCCTAAACAAAGCCATAAATAAGTAAAAACACATGCTCATTTGGTTGGCCATCAACACAAGTAAACAAGAGAAGGGGAGGGGAGACAACCCCTCCTATTTTGGGCCTCAAAACAGGTTTTTCACCACTGAATTCAGTGATTTTAAGGCCAAAACAAGATGATTTCAAAGGCTTTAAAAGAAGGCAAGAAGCTTAGCAAATAAGCCACCAAAGAGGGTGAAACACCCTTACTCCAAAAACACTTTAAAGTACCATTTTTAACACTTAAAAACAAAGGTTTTTTCAGTTGAAAACTAGGCCAAAATCAGCATGAAAAGGTGGCCAAAGTTGTGTACAAAAACAAGCTTAAAAGAGGGAGAACCTCACCCTTGAAGCACAGCAGCAAACATCCAACAAACAACCACTTTTCTTGAACCAAAACCACCTTTAGCAACCCAAAACAAGTTCCAAGGGACCTCATCCCAATGGTGATCAAGTCTTCTTAAGGGTTGATAGGTTGAAGATGGTTGTATGCAAGTCTTCTAGCACAAAAGGGCAAGAGAGAGTGAACTCTAGAGAGAGAGACAGAGATTAAGCTCTGAAAATTGTAGAGAGAGAGAGAGAGAGAGAGAGAGAGAGAGAGGGGTTTTAGTGTGAGAAGCTCCCAAAAATTTCTCACCCTTGAATATGAGATATATGGCTTCATTATATAGCAAAAATGGAGCATTTGGTCGAAAATATCTCAAGAGAGACAGCTGGAGCAAGCTGGAGCAAAATAT
>JAPPVO010006284.1:0-34288 GCA_030407325.1 Camellia japonica | reverse complement strand
AGTTAGAGCAGGGAGTGTAACAAAGCAAGTGGAGTTCTGGGTGTTGAAAGTTCCTTCAACCTACAACATCATCTTGGGCAGAACATGGCTGCATACCATGCGCTCGGTGGCGTCCTCTTACCACCAAGTGATGCGATTCCCAAATGACACCGGAGTAATAGAAGAAGTATATGGAGATCAGATTATGTCGAAGCAGTGCTTTGTCACAGCGAACGGCAATCGCGCTGCCAAAGGATACGTTCATTCGGTGGAAGAACCTGAGAGTAATGAACTATTCGCAGATGTTGGCAAAGCGGCTAGTCAGAAAGCGGTGGAGGACTTGGTGGAGGTCAGAATAGATGAAAAGAACCCGGATAAGTTCTTTCTGCTTGGTTCGTCGTTGTCCAGCACTGAGAGATTGGAGGTCTTGGAATTTCTGACCTCCAACATCGAAGTGTTCTCCTGGACCCCATACGACATGCCAGGCATTGATCCCAACTTCATCTGTCACCAACTCAACGTCCACCATTCTGCCAGACCAATCATTCAACGCACCCGCAGATCGGCACTCCATCATGCCGAGATAGTGGCGGAAGAAGTAGGAAACCTGCTAGAAGCAGGGGCAATCAGAGAGGTGCACTACCCACGATGGATTTCCAACACCGTCGTAGTGCCAAAGAAGAATGGCAAGTGGCGAGTCTGCGTCGACTACAAAACGGTCAATAAGGCGTGCCCAAAAGATAGCTTTCCTCTACCAAGGATAGATCAACTGGTAGACTTAACGGTAGGGCACAACCGACTTAGCTTTCTGGATGCATACAGAGGCTACCACCAAATCGCCATGCATGAATCGGACCAGGAGGTCACATCCTTCACAACTCCAAGAGGATTGTACTGCTACAAGGTCATGCCCTTCGGCCTGAAGAACGCAGGGGCGACATTTCAAAGAATGGTCACCAAGATGTTTGAGCCACTGTTGGGCAGAACAATGGAAGCTTACATTGACGACATGGTGGTCAAGAGCAAGGATGAGAATGACCATCTCAAGGACCTAGGTGAGATGTTCCAGATCCTAAAGAAGCATAAGTTACGCCTCAACGCGTCGAAGTGTGCGTTCGGAGTAGGATCTGGCAAATTCCTAGGCTTCTTGGTGACCAACCGAGGTATAGAAGCAGACCCTTCTCAGATCAAGGCAATTCAGGATCTGGAGAGACCAAACTCAGTCAAAGAAGCGCAGCATCTCACCGGCATGGCCGCTGCGCTCAATCGATTCATAAGCCGGTCGTCAGACAGACTACGACCATTCTTCCATGCTCTGAAAGCCAAGTTTGAATGGGACGACGAATGCGACCAAGCTTTGGAAAGCTTAAAGGAATACATGTCTTCTCCACTACTTGTAACCCCAATTCCTGGAGAAGAACTCTTCTTATACCTAGCGGTCTCGCAGCATGCAATTAGCGCAGTGTTGGTTCGCGCAGAAGGAATCCAGCATCTTCCTATCTACTACGTCAGCAAGACATTACTGGGCGCCGAAACAAGGTACTTGCCACTGGAGAAACTGGCATTGACCTTGATAATGGCCTCAAGGAAGTTGTCGCATTACTTTCACGCCCACACCATAGTTGTTCTCACAGCCTTCCCATTAAAGGCTTTATTTGAAAGAGCGAACTTCTCTGGGCGAATTCTGAAGTGGGCAGTGGAGTTGGGACAATACGACATCAAATTCCAACCTAGGACCGCAATAAAAGCACAAGCATTGGCAGATTTTGTCGCAGAATTTACACCAGGAAGTCATCACATCTGCCCAGTCGACCTAACTAAGACAACCGAACTAGGGATGGAAGTTGACGTCGGAATAACGCAACCCCTACTACTGGTTACTCAGTCAAGCCCCAAGGCAGACCAGAGTAAAGAAAGGAAGGAAGAAACAAACCATGCTACAACAAGTCAGGACTCACCGACAAATAAAGACTTGGTGCAAACAGAAAGCAAGGGGCAGACAGCAAGCATGGACTCTGAAGAAGCCACCTGCAACATGGAAGATCCACAGGCATCATCTGACCCCTCCACCTGCTGGAAGTTATTCGTTGGAGAAATGTGGAAGCTCTTCGTAAATGGAGCATCCAACCGGCATGGAGCAGGAATTGGCATAGTCCTCATCTCTCTAGACGGCCTAGTAGTGGAGTAGGCAATCAACCTTGGCTTCCCAGCGTCAAACAACGAAGCGGAGTATGAAGCACTTCTAGCAGGTCTCAAGTCAGCACTCTACATGAAGGCCACCGAGCTAATGGTCTACAGCGACTCGCAGCTGGTGGTAAACCAAATATCTGGCGACTACGAGGCAAAGGATGATAGGATGGCCAAGTACCAAGAACTGGTCAGAACGGAGATAAAGAAGTTTGAAGTGGTGAGAATAGAACAGATCGGCAGGGAGGAAAACAGAGAGATGAACTCGCAGGCTTCGCCTCAATGGCAGATACCTCCATACCTCACCCACTACTAATCGACTATCTGCCTAGACCAAGCATTGAAGACCCAGAAGCAGAAGAGGTATGTTGTGCAGAGTTAGGCCCTTCTTGGATGGATCCCATCATACTATTCCTGAAAGACGGCACCCTACCAAAAGAAAAGAAAGAAGCCAACAGAATAAGAGCAAAGTCGCAGCGATTCTGGCTCTCTCCATCCTTGGCATTGTACAAAAAGTCATTCTCAGGACCTTACTTAAAGTGTGTTCACCCCAGCAAAGTGGAAGCATTTCTGTTCGAAATACATGAAGGTGTTTGTGGCAGCCATCAAGGAGGAAGATCATTGGCATACAGAGCGATCTCGCAAGGATATTGGTGGCCATACATGCAAGCGGATTCAGAGAAATATGTTAAAAAGTGCGAAAAGTGTCAAAAGTCTGCACACCAAATACACCAACCCGCCAGAGAACTTCTACCTTTGACAAGTCCATGGCCCTTCGCAATGTGGGGACTGGACATAGTAGGACCACTTCCAACGGCACCAGGTAACAGGAAGTTCTTTCTCGCCGCAACCGACTACTTCACTAAGTGGGTGGAAGCAGAAGCCTTGGCGTCAATCAAAGAGAAAGATGTAAAGAAGTTTGTTGGTAGAATATTATCACTCGCTTTGGCATACCAAAGGCTTTAATCTCAGATAACGGCACTCAGTTCGACGGCAGAACATTCAGGGGCTTTTGTGAAGAGTACAAGATAGAGTTCTACAATTCTACACCAGCATATCCCCAAGCAAATGGTCAGGCTGAGGCATCAAACAAGGTAGTCTTGGATGGATTAAAGAAGAGGTTAGAGAGAGCCAAAGGCAAATGGGCAGAAGAACTCCCTCATGTTTTATGGGCTTACTGCACCACGCCTCGGCGATCAACAGGAGAAACACCATTCTCCTTAGCCTATGGCATGGAAGCAGTCATCCCATTAGAAGTTGGCCTCCCCACAATTCGAAGCGAAAACTTTGATCCAGACTTAAATGGCGAAGCCATAGCATTGGAGCTTGACCTTGCGGAAGAGAGAAGAGACAGAGCATTGGTCCACATCGCCTCTTACCAACAAGAGTTGTCCAGAAAGTATAACAAAATAGTGCATCCAAGACAATTCAAGATCGGAGATTGGGTACTGCGCAAAGTAATGGGAAACACCTTAGTTCCAGGAGATGGCAAGTTGGGACCTAATTGGGAAGGACCTTACAAAGTGGTCGGATTAGCAGGCAAAGGGGCATACCACTTGGAAGATGAGGACGGCAAAGCAATTCCCAGGCCATGGAACACTGCAAATCTCAAGTTGTTTTATTTCTAGTTTTTTTTTTTCCTTGTAAGTATGTATAATTTTTTACTTTCTCAATAAAACAAATCGATTCTTTCTTAGCATAATTGTTTTTAGTAGAAAGTACCTTTCGTAAGCTAGTAGCATTGTAAACATAGTTGGCCGGAATAACCAACTATGACCCTTCCTAAGCCCAGGATCAGGATCCAGACTACAGGACGTTTGGTCGGTATAACCAAACACTTTATTCTAAGTTGGCTGGAAAAACCAACTTAGAGGTTGGCTGGATTAAACCAACACCCCTCCTAAGCCCAGGATCAGGATCTAGGCTGCAGGACGTTTGGTCGGTAAAACCAAAACACTTTATTCCAAGTTGGCTGGAAAAACCAACTTAGAGGTTGGCTGGATTAAACCAACTCTTGGTACTCTTCAGCCGAAGTAAGTGTATGACTAAAGAGTGGTTGGCTGGATTAAACCAACTCTTTGTACTCTTCAGCCGAAGTAAGTGTACGGCTGAAGAGTGGTTGGCTGGATTAAACCAACTCTTTGTACTCTTTAGCCGATGAAGTGTATGACTGAAGAGTGGTTGGCTGGATTAAAACCAACTTTTTGTACTCTTCAGCCGAAGTAAGTGTACGGCTGAAGAGTGGTTGGCTGGATTAAACCAACTCTTTGTACTCTTTAGCCGATGTAAGTGTATGACTGAAGAGTGGTTGGCTGGATTAAAACCAACTTTTTGTACTCTTCAGCCGAAGTAAGTGTACGGCTGAAGCGTGGTTGGCTGGATTAAACCAACTCTTGGTACTCTTCAGCCGAAGTAAGTGTATGGCTGAAGAGTGGTTGGTTGGATTAAACCAACTCTTTGTACTCTTCAGCCAAAGTAAGTGTATGACTGAAGAGTGGTTGGCTGGATTAAACCAACTCTTTGTACTCTTCAGCCGAAGTAAGTGTACGGCTGAAGAGTGGTTGGCTGGATTAAACCAACTCTTTGTACTCTTTAGCCGATGTAAGTGTATGATTGAAGAGTGGTTGGCTGGATTAAAACCAACTTTTTGTACTCTTCAGCCGAAGTAAGTGTACGGCTGAAGAGTGGTTGGCTGGATTAAACCAACTCTTTGTACTCTTTAGCCGATGTAAGTGTATGACTGAAGAGTGGTTGGCTGGATTAAAACCAACTTTTTGTACTCTTCAGCCGAAGTAAGTGTACGGCTGAAGAGTGGTTGGCTGGATTAAACCAACTCTTGGTACTCTTCAGCCGAAGTAAGTGTATGGCTGAAGAGTGGTTGGCTGGATTAAACCAACTCTTTGTACTCTTTAGCCGAAGTAAGTTATATCGGCTGAAGAGTGGTTGGCTGGATTAAACCAACTCTTTATACTCATCAGCCGAAGTAAGTTATATTGGCTGAAGAGTGGTTGGCTGGATTAAACCAACTCTTCATACTCTTCAGCCAAAGTAAGTTATATTGGCTGAAGAGTGGTTGACTGGATTAAACCAACACTGGATACTCTTAAACCGAAGTAGCTACATCGGCTGAAGAGTGGTTGGCCAGTAAGTTAGCTAAAACCGAGATCACAGTTGAGCAAATGAGTACATGGAAAAATCATTACAAGTGCAAGCATACATACACAAAACCGGAATAAGAGTTGAAGAAGATTTTTTCATTAAAGTACAAAACAAAGTACAACTGAGGGGCCGCAGCCCGGTTACAAGTTCAAATTCAAAAGAAGAAAGAAAAAAGACAAATTAGCGGAAGAGTTCATCTATTTCGGTATCAAATTCAACATCAGCATCAGTTCGGAGTCCGGTGTCGGTTGGGAGCACGGTTTGAGCTGGGAGCTCGGTCTCAGCCTGAACCTCGTTCCCAGCTTGAACCTCAGTCTCAGTTGGTTGCAACCCGTCCGTTAGGTTTTCAATAACTGGCTCCAACCGAACTGTTTGATTATTTTGCTGTTGTTCATTGATGACCGGGGTGAGAGTTGGCTCCTCATCCTCCTCATCATCATCATCATCGTCATCCTCATCATCACCGGACCCCTCGAGAAATTGCCTTTGAAGATCGGCAGCGTATTGCGAAAGCGAAGCCGGAATGGAGTACGGTGGAGGATTGTAGACCTCGGTGTCGGGCGTACAACCGAGTTTCTCCACCGCACTCCTCCAGCCACATTTGAAGAATAAGTCCTTTGCTGCGTTGCACTGAAGGGTGTAGGCGTCTTCAGCCTCCTTAAAGCCTCTTTTTTCGGCTTTCTTCATTCCGGCCTTCAGTTCGTTTATTTCGGTGTCTTTTGTCCTCTCAATCTTTGCCAAGTGACGCAGGTACTTGTCCTTTGTCTCAATGGCGATCTTTTGCTTATCAGCCTCAGCCGAGTTAACTACTTCGGTCAGTCGACCGTTCTCCGCGCGAAGCTCGGCCAGCTGCTTTTTTGCCTCCTCTAGTTCGGCCGTTTTTGATGCAGCCTTAGCCATGGCCTCCCTTGTATTCCTCCTAAGCTCCATGACCCTCCTGTGTGTAACTTGGTTTTTCTGGATGGCCTGCAAAGGAGGAGTAACTTTAGCCGGACTGAAAGTGGGAACAAATTACATAGAAGGTAGAAGCTATTTACCAGATCATGGACTTAGTGGAAGACCGGATTGACTTCAGCTCGGTGTTGAGCTGCTTGTAATGGTGCTCCATGTCCTTGGGAAGGCACACACTTTTGGCCAGGGTGAAAGCCATCAAGTGGTCCTTCTCTGAGACCACCGAATCAGAAGCAGTGATATCTCGGTCGTTGAAGGCGAGGGAAGGAGCCCATTTGGATGAAGAGGCAGTTCGGTCGGTCTGCTCCGGTTGAGGGCTTTGCTGAAGGCTTAGGGGAGGGCTTGGTGGCGGCACCGTCTCGTCCTCGTCAACAAGTCGTGGCCCGGTTTGGCTAGTCCGGGCACGCTTGTTTCGGCGAGAGGAAGATGGCTGTTGGGATGGAAGGGCCACCACGGTCTCGATGGTCTGGCCGGCTTGTGGTACTTCGGCTGGGTTCGTTGCGGTTAGCATTGCCTTCAGTCTGTTCCTGTAACGACCCTCGTCGCTGTTTACTGATTAAGTACTGATTACTGTTGAACTGAGACTGATCATGATTGGTAATCGAATTGATTGACATACTGAACTGACTGACTGAAATCTGAAACTGAATTGATTGACTGTAACTGTTTAAATGCACAATCTATCTGTTTGACTGTCAAATTATCTGTTCTCGTCTTATGCATTAAACTGCAAATTGAAGGCCTTATCGGCGGCCGAACCAGAAATTGACTGATGTTTTATGATCAGTAGAATTAATGTGATTTTATGGTATAATTATCTGAAAATTGATTTAGTATGATTAAATTAGATCAAATGATGTAAATTACAAGAGTTGGCCTTATTTACCATTTTGCCACTTAGTGGCCCACTCCATATTTTATATTGAAGCCTTAGTGTGCATTTAGCCAACATTTCATCAGCTCATTTGAGAGCTTAAACCGAATTAGAGAGAGAGAGAAAGGAGTTAGCTTGAGTCCTTCACAAATTGGCTTAGAGACTTGTAGAGATTGAAGGGATTCTTGCATATTGTGCTTCTATTCTTGTAATTGGAGACCTAAGGTAGTGTGACTACCCTCTTGTTTGTGAATTCAATTGATTCTTGCATGGTTTAGAGGATCATTAAAGATTAGAGCCAAGATATGGCTTATAATGTTGAATTGAAGCTCATCTTTTGCATGCATGCTTGTATTGAGGAATTTGAAGTTGTTTTCATGGCTAATTGTTACATGCATGCTCATGTTTATATTCAAGTCCATGAATTTCCCCATGTTTTTGTAAGATTTGGCTTATTAGAGCATGATTTGGAAGCTTGGGAAATTGTTTAAAGTCTTGCATGTTCAATTAACATCATGTTCATGAAATTGGTTTCAATTGAGTTAGAATCCTTGCATGCATGTTCATATTCATGTTAAAGACCATGATTTCATCTTGTTCTTGAAGAAATGAGCTCAATTGAGCTAACATTTGAGGCTTCAAATTGATTGAATTCATGGTTATTGCATGTTCATCAAGTTCTTGAGAATTGATTTGAAAATGAGTTTAATGGAACTACCTTTGGGCCTTGATTTCTCAAATTGATCTTTGAAACATGTTATATATTGAGTTTTAAAGTGTTTTCCAGAAAATTAGCCCAAAAGGATCGAATTTGATGCTTTGAAACTTGGTTTTGATCTTGGAGCTCAAATCTGGAATTTCCAGATTTTGGTCGTACGCTCGAGCGGGGGAAGTGCCGCTCGAGCGGGGAAATCGAGCTCCCAGTACTTCGACCTGCTTTACAGTCCGCTCGAGCGGAGTGATGCGCGCTCGAGCGGAGATTTCGAGCATCCAGTATATTTTTACAGTACGCTCGAGCGGGGAACGTTTTTGCCTGTCCGCTCGAGCGGGTAAACCTGCGCTCGAGCGGGACTCTGTTTTCACTGAAATTTTTGAAACTGTTTTCTGTGCACATCTTTGCATCCTTATCCCATTCTAGGCATTCTTAGGCCTAGTTTAAGGCATCTTAATGAGGATATAGATGTAGAACACACCGAGGCAAATTAGGGATTAAGTTATTGATCTTTTCCAACTGTATAGCTTAGTGTGTGTTCATCCTGTATACTGTGTAGGGTTGGCTTTGGAGGAGACGCTCTAGCTTACTGTAGCCCAGAACTCTGTGAGTAACAATTGTGTAAAGATATGTTCAAAATGATTATCTTTCGAATACTGAACTGAACTGTTTACTGAACTGGAATTATTTACTGAATGAATGTATGTCCTTTATTTCTGAACTGTACTGTGGCATCCTTAGCACTACTGTTACTGACTGTTACTGTTACAGAGATCTCTGTCGGTTCCCTTGTTGGAACCACTACTGTTTACTGGTTGATTGGCCATCAACGACTGTTCGGTCTTTTAGACCTACTGTACTGTTCGGTCTTTTAGACCTACTGCTTACTGTACTGTTATGCTAATGGATGTACCACATATGACTGTTTACTGTACTGAACAACTGATAAACTGATTGAAATGGCTGTTTTCAATATACCGTAAGGACATTCATTCTTAACCCTTTACGCATTATGTTATTCACTGGGCTTTAGCTCACTGCTCATATATATATATATGTAGGTGTACAGGCACCGGACTGT
This sequence comes from Camellia japonica, assembly GCA_030407325.1. Taxonomy (NCBI): domain Eukaryota; kingdom Viridiplantae; phylum Streptophyta; class Magnoliopsida; order Ericales; family Theaceae; genus Camellia; species Camellia japonica. The sequence goes on along the minus strand of JAPPVO010006284.1, from coordinate 25,345 downwards.
TGCTAGAGGCGCTAGGGTAAACTTTGGTTTTGTCAAGCCAACCATTGTGCCTCACTGCGAGGTTCCTGAACTGTTCAAGCTATGGCTTGGGGGTGTTTTAATTTCCCCGTCCGTCTCCGTACTGTTTGTATCACTGTATAGACTGTTAGACTGTACTGTACTGTTTAAGAGGGATTAGGTCCCTGTTCCGACTGACTGTAAATATTGTGCATACTGTTCTGTACTGAAAGTATAAAGGTATGAAAAATCTTTTTGGCATACAGACTGTCACAACTCATTGGACATCATTTATTTACTGTATTGGCTTCCGCCATGCCCCTGTACTCTGTATTACTGTTTTACTGTTAAGCAGGCCTTCGGTAATCACGGATTACTGGCCGGTTACAGTGCTAAACCCATAGGGGCGGGTTTGGGTCGTGACAGTTCCGTTTAGCCATTTCTTGTTCGGCTGTGAGGGGCACAAGGTTGATTTGAGGCAAGGTACGGTCTGGCTCTGGGGCGTTTTCAAGGAGGAAGTCGGTCACCCTCGCTTTTCGGCGACCACTATACCGGTATGTCGGTTCGAAATTTAGAAGTTTGGCCCAACTTCTCTCTTTAACCCGTAGTGCGGCGCGGAGTGTAGCAAGGTTGGGGTGACCGTACACTGAAAAAATATGAGCTTTATCTGCAAAAAAAGACATCTGTTAGTTCGGTTCAGAGGAGAAAGCCGAAATAAAGAAAAGCATGAGATAGAACCGAAATATCTATACCGGGTTCTCCTTTTTTCCAATTTATACGTCGGCCAGGAATCCGGGCTTGATGATCTTCGAAGTTCCCAGACACCCAGAAGAAATCATCGTCATTTAAGTCTTTGTCCGGTGTATGTTTTATTATTTTCTCTCGGCCACGGCGTATTCTTAAATAATAACACCAGCCCTCATCTTTGGATCCTATGGAGTATTGATGCAATATTTCGGCTAAGCCTAGATTGAGACCGGTTTGGTGGTTTAAGGCGTCTATGCCCATTATTATACGGTAAGTGTTGGTGGATAGCTGGGTTGGACATAGTCTAGTTTGTCTAAGGAATTCGCATATTAAAGGTTGGACCGGGAATCTAAGTCCGGTTTCTATTATTGACTGAATGGTAAAGGGGACAAAGCCTTCGTTGCCCCATGGGTCAACGTCTTGTTCGACTAAGGTAAGGTTTACATCGGCTGGAATGTTGTAATCTTTTCTGAATTCGGCTAGGCCCCCTGGGGTTTCTACTATGAACCTATATTTCCCCATTTATTGTATAAGTTAAGAATAAATTATCTCGGTCGAAAAAGTGTGCTCAGTAGCTCGGCTGAGTGCAGGGAAGTGCCTGGCAGCCTAAGTCTGCAAAGTGGAAAAACAGGGTGTTAAGCACAGATCGTTGATCGTGCTACAAAAATCAAAGCAAAAAAGACAAGTCCTACTTCGGCTACGCAGTGTACTACAGGATCTACCTCGGTTGGAACCAAGGTGCTTGTTATCTCGGTTTGGCAAGATGTTTGGTTATCTCGGTCCTGCCTATGGTTTTTGTTACTTCAGTTAAGCTTCAAGGGGCAGCTTTCTGAGTTCGGTTTAGGAACTGAGAAAGCTGGCTTAGCCCCCAAGGCTTAGCTCGGTCGAAGGCCAAAATTTTCCAGTTCGGTGCGTTTTTATTTCGGTTAATGTGAATCAGTTGGTGGCCTATTGAAACTACTGTGATGTGCACAGGTGCTAGTTCGGTTCCAGTCTGCCTAAGTCTTTATATAGCAAAAACAGTTTCCTAGTTCGGTTGCTTCGTGATTATGGATCAAAAACAAATGTCCTAGTTCGGTTGAGGCATGTTTAAAGATCAAAACAAGTGTTCTATAGCTATTTCTTGAGATTCAAGAGGTTCTTATAAACTACTTTCCAGAAACAAAGCCAAGCATAAAAAAGTGTTTTGCAAAAAACACACGAAACAGACTGCTATGGATCAAACAAAAGCAAAAACAAAGAAAGGTAGGAAGGATTGAGCAGCATACCTGATCGAAGAAGCACGAGAGGAGGGAGATGGAAGAAGAATGTAGCACGAGCTTCACATTTGCGAATGTTGAAAGGCAATAAAGCAAGAGAGAGAGGGCAGAAAGAGTGAATAGTGTAAGTGTTTGATCCAGATGAAATGAAGGGTCTTTGTTTTGGTAGAAAGGAAAATGCGGGAACTGTTCAAAAGTTACGAAGTACGAGGGCGGCGTTACAGCTGTGGGCAGCCAACCAGTGCATGCCACGTGTCATTGGAAGGACAATCGTTTCAGTTGCTGTAATTGAAGAGACGTTTTGACTGGACGTGCCCAGCTCGGCTTAAGTTTAGCTCGGCTGGATAAGCTAAATGGTTTTTTTTTAGCTCGGCTGGAGAGGCTAAAAGGTTTTTAGCTCGGCTTGAGTGGCTAATGGGTTGTTTTTTAGCTCGGCTGGAGAGGTTAAAACTGTAGCTCGGCTTACAGACAGGTAATCCCTATCATGCTTTGCAGATGGAATTAAGGAGCAATTGAGAGGGTAATTTATGTGAAAATTGGGCCGAGCTGGATAAATTGGGCCAAGCTAAAGCAATGGGCCAGTCTGGGCCGCACTGCGAAGGGTCGAGTAGAAAAGGCCGTCTAAGTTACTCCGGTCTGGAGAAGTAGCCCTGGTGTTAAACCGGTCACAACCGTGGTAATTAGTTCGGTCGCATAAGGCTTATTTCTACTTCGGTTGAGGAATGCGGTGTTCGGTCTTCAGTAGTTAGTTCAGTCGTAGCGTATGGAGACCGAGGTATGTTAAGTCCTTAAGAGGACTTGGCTCTGAAGTTAGTTCGGCTCAACCCTCTTATGGTTAGCTCGGTCTTAGCATGGGATAGCCGAGGTAAGAGAATGGAGAATAAGGGCCGAACTAACGTTTACTTCGGTCATCGTGGAGTTTGGCCATGGTAAAACCATCTCACTTGGATCAAGCAGTGAGGGGGATGTTGGAGGATAAGCATTATCTTCCGGGAGTAAGAATCCTAGGAGGACTCTACATGGAGGAGTAAGAGTCCTACTAGGATTGTGCCACACAAAACCTATAAAAGCTCACCAATATCACATTTGGAGAGGTAATGCAACTTTGTTCCCTGAATACATAGAGCTTTTTGTCTATTTGTCAAGCTTACTGACTTAGGCATCGGAGAGGTTTCCGGCACACACCCGCCGGCTAGCTCACGTTTGTATTTTCAGGTGATAAAGCGACGTCGTACGTTGGAATGTAGGCTTGATCAACAGGATTATACGAGAAGGTGTATTTCTTTCCCGTACATCTACATCCCTCCCTTCATGAATGAATGTCAATTATGTTATTAGGATATATATATATGTATATATGTAGACACATATTGCATTTTTTGTATTGTTTCTTTCACTACACTCACTCAACTCATTCCAATTCCCCCCTCCACCCCCCAAAAAAACTAAAATTCAAAAAAATATTATTTTATCGAAGTTTTTAAAATTATTTTACTTTTACCCAACAAAATGTGATATACCTTTATCTATATCAATGTAATTATAGAACTCTAGAGCTTAAATAAAAAAAATTAAAATTTGGAGGTTAACATTGAAAGGTCTAGTAAAGTTACTGTTAGCATTTGTGCCCTCAAAAACCAATTTATTGACTTTATTAATTGATTATATAAATTGCTTGGCATTTTATATTTTGCATTTTGTATGTTATTATGGATAATGTTATATTTAATGTTACATATGATGTGAACATAAGGTCCCTTGAGTAACATTATAGAAAAACATGCTAATGGTTAATGAACCAAAAGCTGGGAGTTAAGATTTTTCGGTGCCTTGTAGACCCAATTAATGTTCTAGGCTATGGATGTTGATTGGGCGTCACACTACTATGGCCTACATCTGTTTTGCTGCTATATGATAGAATGATTAACTCCATCATTGAGGTAGTGACCTTAGGCAAATAGGTGGGTGTTATGCAATAAGTACATGCACTGAATATGATTGGTTTTGAGAACACCTATGGAATGATCACTGTCAGTTTAAAAGGTAGTTCTATTACAATACATTTATTTTCCTTTGACCTGAGAGGCTTGTATAAATTAATTAACTATTCATTTAACTTTGATATTGTCAATCGGTGACGCCGAACCAAAGGCTATACACGGACATGTTGGGTTATGTGAGTTGTAATTGATTTATATAAGTGCTTAACATGGAATCCACCATCCTCAAAGTGAGAAAGTATATTCAAGCAATTTTTCCTATTAACTTTGGACCAAAAGAAAACCGGCCGGTAACTTTTTCATTAAAAAAAAATATATATATTTTATACATATATAATTACAAATGTACTATTTTTGAAAAATGCTTTTGGGGTCCAATTAGAAGAAAGAAAAATTTAGAATTCAATTACATGAGTTAGGGCTTTTGATAGTGATACATTTGTCCATACCTAATAGCTCATGTGGAATATAGTTTGGTGGAATGAAGTTTGTGATTAATTGTAAGAAAGGGTCTCACTTGTAATTCTCTAATTTTAGGGGTTTAATTGTAATGTCTTGATGGACATTATTGCAATTAGTGGAAATTCTATATTATCTATTTAAAAGATAATTAATGAAAAATTAGATAAGTTATATCCTGTATATTTTAGATAAAAAATACATCTTTTATTTTATCCCCACAACTAAAAGATAGAGATGCCTAAGGATCCCACCTATATGCAAACTCTATCATGTGTTGTGTATATATATCAGATGTATTTGATACAAAAATTATCCATCAGAATTTTTAAGGTCTGTAGAAAATATATATACAGAAAAATAAATTTAAGAGGGTGCAAGGTGAATCACTTTGGAGGCGAGACACTTAGATCGCTTTGTGAGGTATTATCAAACGCTTGGATTGAGGTATTTTAGATTGTGTAATCAGGTGGTATTTCTTTGAAAAATTGTTTTTCAAAATAAATTATTTTTCCGCAAACTTTCAGTTACACCTCGTTACAATAGTTTACTTATGGTGGAGGTTTCACACCGGTCTAGATTTTAGATTCGAGGGCGTTGTTTGGGTCTGTGAGGCTCATCACGAGTCTCGTTTTGATAATTTGAACCTGTTTATTTTGTCAGGCACTTTGTATATTTCATCAACATAAAAAATTAGATCGATCATATAACTGTAACTCGTTAAATTTATCGTGTTTTTAACCAAAAAAATTATATTTTAAAAAATAAATCACAAATTTTTTTTGATTAAAAACATGATAAATTAAACAACTTATACTTGTCGGATCGACCTAATTTTTTGTGTAGATGAAATACAAAAAGTGCTCGACAAAATGAAATGTTCGAATAATCAAACGGGACTCGTGGTAGGCCTTACGGGCCCAAACAGCACCCTCCAAATCGAACTGGAGGGATCCTCCTCCTTAAATTATGTTTTTCAATTCGTTGCAATTTCTAGTGAGAATTAATTACACAAAGACTCCCTTAATTAGCAGATATTAATTTTCCTATCTTGTCTATGCATTCGTATATTTTGATCCCCTCAACAATGAAAATATATCACTTTTATCCCTCTAGACCACTTTCAAAATATGTATATTTGTACGATATTTATAGTAGAGGGTGTAAATTTGTACAAGTTCATAAATGAGAGAGTAAAATAATATTCTCTAATAATTAAGAAAGTCTTAATGTAATTAATCCTTGTAGCGATCAGAGAACTATAGCATTTTGAATTACAAAAACATTATGCAAACTAATAAATTTTACAAATATTTTTTTATAGTGGCATGCAAAGATCAAACTTTTAAATCTGAACCATGATCCACATGAATAATATGATAGGAGCAACTTAGGTGAGTAACAACTGTTGATAAATTTTGTTACCTGCCCAACACGGGTCATATTTTGTAAGATACCCTGTATATATTATTTATGAACAAAATTAAGTTGATCTGATAATTATATTTTTAAGAAAAAATCAATTAAAAAGGGCAATTGATAAAACTTAAGAAGGAAATAGTTTTTTTTTTTTTTAATTTTATATCTATAATTTTGTCATATAGAGAGATATAGAGGATGGATTAAAGAGTAATGCTATGTATCAAGAAAAGTTTTATGAAACTAAACCAAGAATGATTGCATAATATACAATAAAATATTATAAACTAATCGAAGGGCGAAGAATCTTTATAAAAACTTTTCATGATATATAATGTGGGGATATATTTCTGAGTACCAACACGTGGCATGGTGACGCCGACGTGTCAGCCGAGGTGCCACGTATCGTGGTAGTTACGCCGAGGTGATCTCGGAGTTGCCGAGGTTATCTCCGAAGATATCGGAATCCGAGATAAGTGGATAAGGACAAGAGTCCTAGATGGAGAGAAGACTTCAGTTTGGGTAAAGATGAAACTCTTAGAGAGCTTATCCTAATCCCACCGGGAGTCCCAGATTAGCAGTAATCCTAAGTCCATTAGGGCCAGGCTCCTATTGGGACTAGTATTGTGTTGGCTATAAAAGAGAGGCACCCCCATGGGTCAAAGGTATGTTTTGATATACTCAAGCTTGTGAGTTGGATACTTGATTATCTTTGAGAGATATACTGACTTGATCGTCGGAGTGCCCCCGGGTGGAAGAACCACCGCCGGAGCCTTTTCTTTCTGTGCATGACAGCAGGGTGCCATCTATTCTGCCTGTGTTCTACAGCTGAATCACTAAGGGGGGCAGTGTGATCAGAAAATCACTCACACATATAATATATATTTTTATGATTCCTCACATTATTATGAATTAAAATCAAACGGTGTCTAATCTCTTTAGATGCTATTATTTCCCTGCTATATAACATGAGAAATTCTAACATGCACACCCTTAAAAGGAGTGCACCATATACACCCCTAAGCATGTCATTTTTTCTTTAGTTATGACTAATTTTCTTCTTTAGTTTTGACATTATTTTAGTTATAACTCATAAATTCTTAATTATGCCTCATGTTGTGTTTGTTTATAACATTTTTTTTTTCTATTTTTTATAATTATAACTCAAAAATTATGAATGCATGTCATTTTTTTCTTTAATTACAAGGTGCATATATATTCTAAAAAATTATTAAGTGCATATGATTTATACCTTTAGAAGGATATATCATGGTATTTCCCGTATAAAATTTCAAAGAGCATCCCTTTACAAGGGAAAGAACAATGAAATAAATAAAAAATTAAATTTTTTTTTTTTCACTTCATTTTCTTTTTAATTTCTTTTTTGTCTTCTTCTTCCCCACTACAAACCCATGATTCAAAACTAACCTCCCATGCCTCTCCAAATCGAAATTTGTCTTTTGCCATCCGGTTGTTTGGACGAAAAATATTTTCAAAAAAAAAAATTTATTTTCTAACATTTGGTACAACAAAACAAAAATCAACGGAAAATATTTTCATGGTTAAACAAAAAATAAGCCTATTTAAATAAAAATGATTTTTTTTATTTTCAAAAGGCGAAAAATATTTTTCAGACTAAAGTTTTATGGGCAAAATTCATTTTATCTTCTTGTGGTATGACTTGATAGTACTTTACCCCCCCTGTCTTTTAAAAATAGCCATATACCCCCATATAGTTTTGGACTAAAATGTAATTATTAATACCGTAACTATAGATGTGAAATGATTATGATACCCTCAAACCTTATTTTTTAAATTTTTTCTTTCTCTCTCATCTCTCATACCATAATTTATAATGTGTAGTATTAATTCAATTAAATCACAATTAATTATAAATTCTTAATTATTTATTGTAATTCTTTAATTTTTATTTTAATTATATTTTAGATTATAATTAATTCTAAATATTTAACTATTTATTGTAATTACTAACTTTTTAATCTAATTTTAATTTAATTATATTTTATATCACAATTAATCCTAAATTCTTAATTATTTATTATAATTTCTAACATGTTAATCTAATTTTAATTTAATTACATTTTAGATCAATTCTTAATTATTGTTTATTTTATTTTATATTTTATTTTATTTTAAATTAATTCTTAATTCTTAATTATATTTTATATTTTAGATCAATTCTTAATTATATTTTATTTTTTTTAATTAAGAGGAGATGGGATATAATGAGCAGAGTGTGGGTGGAATTGTTGTCGCATGCTGCCAACTCATTGTGGAGGAAATGGTCATGCCCAGCAGCTCAACAAAGGTGGTGAGTTTATTACTTTTGTTTGGTTATTGATGGCTCATTTTGGTTTGACAGAAAGACTCCCCATTGGATTCTGCATGGTTGGAACCACACATTGAGCCCTTGTGTGTATCTTTTTCATTGTGGGTGAGAGAGGCAGAGCAAAGGGGTCAATGTGGCAGCCAAGAAAAATATGTTTAAGATTATTAGTTATAAGCACTTTACAAGATATTTGAACAAAATTATTCCATTGCTATACAATGAAATATGAAAATACACATCATGGATCAAATAACACAAAATGCATATTATAGAAACTTCAAATATTTAATCCTACACACTATTTTGGCTTTGTTTGGCATATAGAATTTGGGCTGAAATAGTCACAAAAAGACAAAATAGACTTTTTAGTCTAATAAGACAAAACATTATATCCAAATCATAATCATTTCATTTTTTTTTTCTCACAAAAGTTAAAAAATTCAAAAAGCCTATTCCAAACGAGACTTTTTAACCCCAGGCTAAAATAGCCAAAAAGTCAACCCATATCCCAAACAAAGGCTTTGATAATTCAACATTGAAGAATAGAGATGCTCTAAGTTTGTGTGGTTCATTAGAATGAAAAGATCATTCCAGCAAAATGTTCATTTTTACGCTTGATTTATTAGAAAGTTAATAGAATTGTAAATAGAATACCATTCACCATCGCAAGAGAATAATCATTTCATAAATTATCAGGAAAAGTTTCAAGAAACTTTTAGAAATAATCTAGTGTGTTAAGTTATTTAAATTATTTTCATAGTTAGACTTTAATTTAAAGTTTTAAGTTAAGATTTGAGTTAATTCTTGTAAGATACTGTGAGACCAAAAATTAATGTAAGTATGTTTTATTTTTGAAGCCTTAATTTGCAAATAATATAAATTTAGTTGTCTTATAGTGATCTATAGTTGATAGGTTGTAATTTAGTGCATGTAATTGCATAACATATAATAAAATATCAAAAACTAATTCAGGGTAGAGAATCTTCATAACCGTCTTCCTCAAAGTTTTTATCGAAGCTTATTCTTCTCCTTCTTCTTCAGATGGTCTTCCATTTTCTAATCCTTGTCTGTATAGGAGTCTTGTTGGTGGCTTACAGTATCTCACCATTACCAGGCCTGATTTAGCCTTAGCTGTTAATCAGGCATACCAGCATATGCATCTTCCTACTAATGCTGATTTTCAAGCTGTCAAACAATTGTTAAGATATGTGAAAGGCACTCTTCACCATGGTCTGCAATTTACTTCTGGTCCCTTCTCTCTTCATGCTTTTTCTGATTCAAACTAGGCTGGAGATAGTATTGATCGAAAATCCACTTCAGGTTACTGTGTGTATTTGGGTCCTAATCTGATTTTGGAGTGTTAAGAAACAATCCATTGTTTCTCGATCATCTACTGAGGCTGCGTAAAGGGTCTTGGCTAATGCCACTGCTAAATTAACTTGGTTGTAGCAGTTACTAACAGACATACATATTAATTCATCTTCCATTCCTGAGCTCTGGTGTGATAACCTCTCTGCTATGGCCTTGGCTTCTAATCCAGTTTTTCACTCTCATTCTAAACACATTGAAATCAATTGTCATTTTATTCGAGATAAGGTTGTTGCCAAACTGATTGATTTGAAGTATGTTCCTACCACAGACCAGGTGGCAGACATCTTTACCAAACCTCTTTCTACCTCTCGTTTCCTTTATTTGAAAGACAAACTTCTTGGGCAGCCTTGCCCATCAGCTTGCAGGAGGCTGCTAAGATTCACACTCAGTTGCCACAATCACAGTTAGAGGAAGAGCCACAGCTGCAGTTACAGCTAGAGGAGAAGTCAGCATGGATATCTCATCTGTCACAGTCATGTTTCAATAGATGTTCTCCAGATAATATCTGTAACAGTTATAGATATAGTTGTAAAGTTTGTTAGGAAGTTAGAGTTGTTTGTTAACTGAGTTAGTTAGAGCACTTGTACTATATAATATCTTGAGCTGTGTATATTTGGACTATTGAATCAATAAGAAAGAGATTTACATTTTCATCAATCTTTATGGAGCTAAAGAACAAGGCTCTCCAAGCTGAAGATCCGGAATTTTCCAAGGAGATATGTTCAGCAAAGGGAAATTGGGTTCTCTCACAATACGATTGTCTTCACCCCTCGCTTGTAAACAACATGAAAAAGGAAGTTGAATATGATCATAGCCTTTTGATGTGGCAAGTTGCTACTAAGATATGTTATCACAAAGGTGAAGATAGTGATGAAGAAAAAAATAGCCAAAATAGAGAATTTTGTAAGATTTTTTCAGATTATATGTTGTATCTTATTGTTATGCAGTCTGCAATGATGTCAGAGGTGCAAGGTATAGCGCAAATCAGAATTCAGCACACATACGATAAAGCCAAAAAGGTCTTGAAATCACATACGAATTCGAAGCCCCTAAACATATTTGAAAAGTTCAAGAAATTCATTCAAAGTAGACAATCAGAATTGATGCGAGAAAGGATCACAACCTGCCAGATTCTAGGATTAGAATGTAACGTCGCAGAATGCAGATGCAAATATGTTTTGTTTGATGGATGCAATCTAGCTAAGGAGCTGAACAAGTTAGGAATTAAGAGGAGATAGGAGATAATGAGTAGAGAGTGGGTGGAATTGTTGTCATATGCTGCAACTCATTGTAGAGGAAATGCTCACGCCGAGCAGCTCAACAAAGGTGGTGAGTTTATTACTTTTGTTTGGTTATTGATGGCTCATTTTGGTTTGACAGAAAGACTCCCCATTGGATTGTGCATGGTTGGAACCACACATTAAGGTCTTGTGTGTATCTTTTTCAATGTCGGTGAGGGAGGTGAGGGAAAAATGGTCAATGTGGCTGCCAAGAAAAATATGTTTAAGATTATTTTTTATAGAAAAATGCTACACTTTTTAAGAAATTTGAAAAAACTTATTCCATAAAGTACTCAATATTAGGAACGAAATTATTTGACTGGATCTAATTGTAATTTGACTCAAGTTATAAAGGTTGGTTGAAACAATTAAAATATCAAAAAGCAAAATAAAATTTAGTATAAAGTATAAAATTGCAAGTTGCCCATTATTTTTTGAATAATAATCTCATAACTTCTGCATAGAATTTGGCAAGCTTGAAAACATGCCATTATGAAAAAGAAAAATGGGTTAATTACAGTACTCCTACAGTTTCACTATAATTTCATTTTAATTCTCACTTTAGTCATTTTATTTTTAATTGTGACCGTTTACCTCTTACAGTTTAAGTTGAATTGCAATATCACCCTATTGATGAAACTTGTCATGTAAACAATACTTGACATTTTTTTTTTCAACTAGTAGTTGGGCACGTGCATTGCATATGGCACGTGATTTTTTTATCAACTGTTAATGCTGTAATTATACGTATCTCCTAAATTGGTATGTGATATGTATACAAAGTATGAAGACTTGTATGAGTAAATTGATCTATATCCAAAACATAACTAAGTAAGAAATAAAGACATACTCGGCTGAAGAATTTAAATGATAAATGAAAAATTTTATAAACTTAAATATCAATTTATAACTAGATTGTTGAGATCACAATCTTATCTTAAATAATAAATAATAAACAGGTACTTTAAATATATAGTATTACACAAAAAATTTTCTATCAACTTCCTACTTCAATTTTTCATAATTTGTACCTGTAATACAATTGAATGTATGAATTTAATTGCACAATTACACAATTTTGTTTAATAGTTCACCTCATAATACAAATTCATTAAACCCATTATTGCATATTATTTGCATGCTATTGGTGTAAGAATGCATTAATATCAATATGTAATATATTTTTACATATTAAGAGTTATTTAGTCTCGTTTCATGTGCTATAAATATCTTTCATGATAAAAATGTAGTATTAGTCATTAGTATATTTTCATTTATGTAGAAAATGTGGATAGTTTTTTTAATAAAATGGAATGATATTATAACTTAATATTTCGATCAATATAGGAATTTCATAATTGTTTTCACGATATTTATAGATTCATACTTATAAGTGTTTGCAGGGTCACTTTTATGAAACTGTCAAATTACATAATTTATTATGTTATTTGTAAGTAATCATCATATGACAAAAATTGATCGAATTTTTTTTTGATATAATTACTTTATGCATCATTGAGTTGTTGCGATAATGTTTGGGCATCATTTGTTTTTGTTTTTTTTTTCTTTCTTGTAATTTGACTAAAATGTGTGCATAAGGTATTTTTTTTTTTCTTGAATTTCACAACAAATATGACAATTCCTGCTTCAGCCCGTCTAACTTTGCTTGGAAAGATGTTGCAATAGATCTTCTGTAATTTTTGTTTCACCATCTTGGTGTTTTTCTTCTTACTCACCATTATAACGCATTGTAATAAAAATATTTTGAAGAGTAAAAGTAGAAAATATAACAGACTCTTAGAAAATATAGTAGATTTGAGAGGGTAAAATTGAGATTTAAAAATGTAAAAAATATGGCAGATCCTTCACACTTTTATAATAGTAGTAGATTTATTAGCACCCTTATACTTTATCAAAATCTAATTTTAATTTTTACAATTTCACTAAAATCCCACTTCAGTCGTTTTACTTTGCCTTTTTCAAATCCTATTAAATCTATTATCCAAACACAACATTAGTGAACCAAACGTGAGAATAAATATTTTAATAGATGAAATAATCATTATATTTCAACTCATTCCAATGAACCAAACATAGCATTAAAAAAAGAATTAAATACTTGATAGAATGGTGAAGCAAGGTTTCAGTACGATGTCACTCTTTTTTTTCTCCCTTTATTAATGTGTACTCACTATGATAAAGTATAACTTGAGAATAAAAGGAATTCAGGAAGGTTGTATTTGGAATATAAATTTGAATATTTTTCTCCCTTTATTAATGCGTGCTCACTATAATTTTTATTTTTATTTTTATTTGATCGGCAAATGTTAGTTGTTAATTGTTAGATTAGCACCTATGGGAGAAAATCTCCCCACCCTTGGCAAAGCACTTAAGTGCTTGCACTCCCTTAATTCAACTCCCCTAAGGGAAATTGAACTCATGACCTTCTTGAGACTAAACCCTAAGGAAGGCATGGTGGCTAACTAGGCTAAGCGTGCTCACTATAATAAAGAACAACTTGAGAATAAAAGGAATTTAGTAAGGTTGTGTTTCGATTATAAGCTTGGGTAAAGATTTAGAAACAGAAAAGGAAAAAAAAAAAAGTATAAGGAAAATAGGAAAAAAAGATTAGCTTATATTTCACTCACTCACTTTTTACTCGCATTTTTCTTTTTGTTTCCAATTTTATTTTTTTATTTTTTTTTATCTAAATTCATAATCCAAATACAACCTAAAGCAACAAAGCAAGGAAAGAATATGAAAAAGTAAGAAATAGCATGAGGAGGATTCTTTAACTCCATTTCAAGCATTCTGTAATATAAGTATGATTGAAAAGAAAAAAGAATTCACTCAAGCAACGAAGCAAAGAAAAAATAATTTATAGAACTAAGAAACAGCAGCAGGAGAGGAAGAGGAAGAGGACAAAAAGGTAATTTGAGTTCTATTTCTATTTTCTAATACCTACATCCCTCCCTTCATGAATGAATGTCAATCATGTTATTAGGATATACATATATATATAGACACATATTGCATTTTTTGTATTGTTTTTTGTCACTACACTCACTCAGTTTGGAACTTTAATTCTTACACATGGATTTATAATTTTTTTTTTTTCAGAATTTTACCCATAGATTTAATTTTTTGCCATTCCCCCCCCCCCTCCCCACTAAAATTCAAAAAAATATATATATATATATTTTATCGAAGTTTTTAAAATTATTTTACTTTTACCCAACAAAATGTGATACTTTTATCTATATCAATGTAATTATAGAACTCTAAGAGCTTAATTAAAAAATTTAAAATTTGGAGGTTAACATTGAAAGGTCTAGTAAAGTTAGACCTCATTACAATAGTTTACTTATGGTGGAGGTTTCACACCGGTCAAATTTTAGATTGTAGGGGTGTTGTTTGAGTCTGTAGGGCCCATCACAATCTCGTTTTGATGATTTGAACTGTTCATTTTATTAAGCAGTTTGTGTATTTCATCAACACAAAAAATTAGGTCGCTCTTATAACTGTAACTTGTTCAATTTATCGTGTTTTTCATCCAAAAAAAAAATTGTATTTTTAAAAATAAATCATAATTTTTTTTTTGATTAAAAACACTATAAATTGAACAAGTTACAGTAATTGGATCGACCTAATTTTTTGTGTAGATGAAATGCACAAAATACCTGACAAAATGAAATATTCGAATAATCGAAACGGGACTCGTGGTGGGCCCTACGGGCCCAAACAACACCCTCCAGTCCACACTGGAGGGGATCCTCCTCATTTAATTATGTTTTTCAATCCGTTGCAATTTCTAGTGAGAATTAATTACACCAAGACTCCCTTAATTAGCAAATATTAATTTCCCTTTCTCGTCTATGCATATGTATAGTTTGATCCCCTCAAAAATGAAAATATATCACTTTTATCCTTGTAGATCACTTTCAAAAGAGGTATATTTGTACAATATTTATAGTAGAAGGTGTCAATTTGTATAAGTTCATAAATAGAGTAAAGTGATATTCTCTAATAATTAACAGCAATGCTAGGTATCATGAAAAAGTTTTCATGAAAATAATCATGAAAACTTTATGACCTTGGATTATACTTATAATAAAGCACCACACACTAATCAAGGTAATCCAAGATCATAATTTTTCATGATCATTTTTATGAAAAAAATTTCATGATCCCTAATTTTTCTCATAATTAAGCGACTCTTAGCGTAATTAATCCTCATAGTGATCAGAGAACTATAGCATTTTGAATTACAAAATAATTATGCAAATTTTACAAATATTTTTTTTACAGTGGCATGCAAAGGTCAAACTTTGGAATCTGAACCACGATCCACATGAACAATATGACGGGAATGACTCAGGTGATTAACAACTGTCGATAAATTTTGTTAGTTGTCCAACATGGTCATGTTTTGATTATATAAATTATTTATTTTGTAAGATACTCTATATATATTATTTATGAAAAAAATTAAATTGATTTGATAATTGTTTTTCTAAGAAAAAATTAATTAAAAGGGAAATTGATAAAACTCAAAAAGGAAATAGTTTTATTTTTATTTTTTTTATATCTATAATTTTGTCATATAGGGAGATATATAGGATAGATTAAAGAGAAATGTTATGCATCATGAAAAAATATCATGAAAATGTTTTATGAAATTAATCTAAGGATGATTGCATAACATACAATAAAACATTACAAATTAATCCAAAGGTGGAGAATCTTTATAAAAACTTTTCATGATTCCTAACATTATCGTGAATTAAAATCAGACGGTGTCTCATCTCTTTATATAACATAGGAAATTCTTACATGCACACTCTTGAAAAGAATGCACCATATACATCTCTAATTATGTCAATTTCTTCTTTAATTATGACTATTTTTTATTTATTTATAGTTTTGACGTTATTTTAATTATGACTTATAAATTCTTTAGTTATGCCTCATGTTGCGTTTGGTAAAATAATCATTCCAATCTATTTTAATTAAATTTTGTGGAACCAAACTTTACCTTAAAAAGCATCAACGTGGACCGTTATAATTTGAAAAAATTGCAATTCAGTGTGATCTTCTCAAAATAATTGCAAATTAGTAGAATACTTTATCAATTTTAATAATTAAAATGATAAAAATTTTCATAAATTTACAAATATTTTGATAACATTCCTCTGATTTACAATTTCTCCTTGCAACTTTATCATGAAACATGTTTGCCAAAGAGGTAGAAGAAGAATAACTTTTTAATTGAGGCCAAAAAGTGTAATGCATAGTGAAAGGCACATATACTCAATTGCACTTCTGCGTCCACTTTCACTAACTTTCCTTCAAAACTATTGAATTATTTCTCTATCACCTGGCCTTAGAGTAAGAGGAACCAATTAGGGGAAGGAAATAGGTTTTGTATCACGAAATATATTTTGAAAATAATAATAATAATAATTTAAAAATTGTCAATGGTATGCCCTCTTCTTTTTCTCCCTTTACTGTTTAACTTATGGCTTGTTTGATTGAATGAATTATAGTATAAGATTAAGATTATTAATTGTCACGACCCAAACCCGGCCCTATGGGTTTAGCACCGTAACCGGCCAGTAATCCGTGATTACCGAAGGCCTGCTTAACAATAATACAGTATAACAGAGTTCAGGGCCTGGCGGAAGCCAATACAGTAAAAACTAGTGTCCATTGAGCTGTGAAAATCTGTATGCCAAAAACATTTTTCATGCATTCATACAGTTCAAAACAGTACAGTCTATACAATCATACACAACATTCAGTACGGGGACTTAACCCCTCAATAACAGTACAGTAGAACAGTAGCGGTCTATACAGTGATACAAAACAGTGAGGAGACCGATGGGAAAAACCTAAAACAAAATCCCAAGGCCATAACATGGCAACACGGAACCTCACGGTGAGGCACATAGGCTGGCTTGACAAAACTGGGGACCAACCCACGCTCCTAGCTCTGGTCTGGCTGCTGAGAACCTACATATATATATAAACAGTGAGCTAAAGCCCAGTGAATAACATAATGCGTAGAAGTTATGAATGAATGTCCTTACAGTAATGAAAGCAGTTCATTAAACAGTATTTCAGTCTTTCAGTATTTCAGTCAATCAGTCATATGTGGTACATCCATTAGCCTATAAACAGTAGGTCCAAAGGACCGGGTCTTAACAGACCCAACAGTAATGATGGCCAATCATTCAGTAAACAGTATGGTTCCACAAGGGAACCGACAGAGCTCTGTAACAGTAACAATAATTGCTAAGGATGCCACAATACAGTTCAGAATACAGGACATACATTCATTCGTAAACAATAACAGTTCAATAAACAGTTCATATTCAAAAGATAACCATTTTGAACATATCTTTACACAACTGTTACTCACAGAGATTGGGCTAGTAGCAGCTAGAGCGCGTCCCGAGAGCCAACCCTAAACAGTAACAAATAGAACCCACACTAAGTTTCACAGTCGGAAAGGGTGATAATTAAATCCCTAATTTCCTCGGTGTGGTTCTATGTCTAAATCCTCATTAAGATGTCTTAAACTAGGCCTAAGAATGCCTAGGATGAGATGAGGATGCAAAAATACAGTTGGAAGGCATTTTTCAAAAGTTGCTGAAAATAGGCGCTTCGCTCGAGCGAGCCTTCCTTCGCTCGAGGAGCTTCAAAAATCAAAGGCTTCGCTCGAGCGAACAATCCTTCGCTCGAGCGGTCTGATGAACAGTAAAAGTACTGGTTGCTCGATTTTTACGCGCGATACCACGCTCGATGCTCGCTCGAGCGAGCTTGCAAAACCAAAGGGCTCGCTCGAGCGAGGAATCCTTCGCTCGAGCGAGAAGCCAAATCTGGAATTTCCAGATTTGTCTCCCAAGTTCGAACCAAGCATTCAACAACCCAAAACTCAACCTCTTGGGCCCAAATTCTGGAAAAACATTTCAAACTCATAGTACAACAAGTTTTAAAGCTCAATTTACACATGCAAGGGCCAAAGGTGAGTCAATTAAAGCCATTTTCAAACCCATTTTCAAGAACACTTTCAAAACATGCAATGCATGGTTTTTAACCAAATTCAAGTTCAAATCTTGCTCTAATGAGCTCAATAGTTGGAAAACAAACTGAAAACATGAACTTATACAAAAATGTGAACATGCATGTACCATTTTGCCATGAAATCAATTCAAACTCATCAATTCTTACATGCATGCAACAATGGAGTTCTAATTCACCATTTAGAACTAAATCATGGTTTAATCCTACAATGGAGCATGAACCATGGAAGATGCAGCTTAAAGACAACAAGAAGAAGAAGGATTCACTTACCTAAGTTCCAATTTCTTGACTAGAGGTTCAACTATGCCAATACACTTCAATTTACTACAAGTCTTCAAGCAATGCAAGCCAATACACAAAATGAACCACTCTCTCACTCTAGCTCTCTTCTTGGTCGGCTATAACAAGAGTAGGGGCTGGAAATGTTTTGATTAAGTGCAAACAAGGCCTCAAATGACAAGAATAAACAAGGCCACTCAATGGCATTTCCGTAATTACGTCAAACTCTTTAATTGGCTTAAGTTAATCTAATTTAATCATTCCTAATCAATTTTCAGATAAATATACATAAAATCAGATAAATTCTACTGATCATGGAACACTAAACGGTTTTCAGTTCGGCCGCCGATAAGGCCTTCAATTAGCAGTTTAAACATATAAATTCAAACAGATAATCAATCAATCAAACAGATGCAATATGCAATTCAATAAATAAACTTATTCAATTTCAGTTTCGATTTCAATCGGTTTATTCAGTACTTCAGTTAATTCAATTATCAGTCATTATCAGTTCAGTTTAGCAGTAATCAGTATATAATTCAGTGGTTTATCGGTAATCAGTACGAGGGTTGTTACAGTCTCCCCTCCTTATAAGGAGTTTAGTCCTCTAAACTCGAGTTACCTTCAGTTTGGAAGAAAACAGGGTTCAGTGGGAACAAATCAGGATATCTTTTCGCCATGTCATCTTCCCTTTCCCAAGTGGCATACACACCACCATGATTCTGCCAGTCAACTTTCACTAGTGGATCTCTTTGTTTCTCAGTTTCTTGATCCGCCGGTTTACAATCTGTATAGGCCGTTCCTCGTAAGTGTAGTCATCACTCAACACAATACGGGTAGGCTCAATCACATGAAACGGATCTCGAAGATAGTCTCTCAACATCGAAATGTGGAAGACGTTATGCATATGCTCCATTTCAGGAGGAAGTGCAACTTGATACGCCACCGGATTGATTTTCTCAATCACCTCATACGGTCCGACATACCGCGGCGCTAACTTGCCTTTGACTCCAAAACGAGTCTGGCCTTTCATTGGTGTCACTTTCACAAAAACGTGATCACCCACTTCATACTCTCTATCCCGTCTTCTAACATCCGCATAACTTTTCTGTCTACTCTGTGCAGTTTTCAGTCTCTGCTGTATCAGTTTGATCTTTTCAGTCGTCTCATATACAATCTCGGGCCCAAGCAAAGGCCCATCCCAACTTCTGCCCAGCAAATTGGAGATCTACACTTTCTGCCATACAATGCCTCGAAAGGCGCCATACCAATACTCGAATGGTAGCTGTTGTTGTAGGCGAATTCAGCCAACGGCAAATGACTTTCCCAGTTTCCTGAAATCAAGGACACACATTCTCAGTAGATCCTCTAAAGTTTGGATGGTCCTTTCTGACTGTCCATCTGTCTGAGGATGATAGGCGCTACTCAGCCTCAATTCAGTACCCAATGCAGTCTGTAGGCTTTGCCAAAACCTCGATGTAAACTTCGAATCCCTGTCAGAAACAATAGACACAGGCACTCCGTGCAATCTAACAATTTCATCAATATAGATAACAGCCATTTATCCGCATTATAAATTGTCTTGACAGGTAAGAAGTGGCAGATTTGGTCAGTCTATCAACAATAACCCAAATAGAATCCATACCTTTCCTGGAGCGAGGTAACCCAACGATAAAATCCATCGTGATATGCTCCCATTTCCACTCTGGTATGGGTAAGGGTTGCAGTAATCCTGCGGTCGCTGATGTTCAGCTTTGACTTGTTGGCAATGAAGACACTTGGACACAAATTCGGCAATTTCTTTCTTCATTCCCGGCCACCAGAAATTCTGTTTCAGATCTTGATACATTTTCGTATTCCCCGGGTGAATCGAAAACTTCGAATTGTGGCCTTCTTGGAGAACTCTTCTTTTCAATTCAGTGTCATTTGGTACACACAGTCTATCTTGAAATTTCAGTACATTGTTGTCAAATTTGAACCCCGGTCTCGGTTTTGAATCTTTTCTTCAATAACCTTTTTCAAGAAATCATCCAGTTGCTGTTTCTCCTTAATCTCTTCAATCAATGCTGGTTGAGCAGTAATGGCAGCTAAGGTTCCACCTTGTTCCCTCAAAACAATTTCAATCTCAGACTTTTCCAGATCATGAAGCAATTCTTTCTGCCCAGTCAGCAAACAGGCTATGTTCCCAATCGATTTTCGGCTCAAAGCATCGGCAACGGTATTGGCTTTTCCCGGATGATACAGAATCTGTAGGTCATAATCTTTGATCAGTTCAAGCCATCTCCGCTGTCTCATATTCAGTTCTTTCTGGGTGAAGAAATACTTCAGGCTCTTGTGGTCGGTGTATACTTCACATGTCGCCCCATACAAATAGTGACGCCAAATTTTCAATGCAAAAACCACTGCAGCAAGTTCAAGATCATGGGTTGGGTAATTCTTTTCATGCGGTCTCAACTGTCGGGAAGCATAAGCAATAACTCTCCCATTCTGCATTAAAACACATCCCAAACCCTTATGAGAAGCATCACTAAAAACAGTGTAACCATCTGTACCTGAGGGTAGAGTCAGAACCGGTGCAGTCACAAGTCGGGTTTTCAATTCTTGGAATGCTGATTCCCTCTGGTCAGTCCAGTCAAATGATGTCCCCTTCTGTGTCAACTGAGTCAGTGGTAAGGCAATCTTGGAGAAATCTTTGACAAATCTCCTGTAATATCCAGCCAATCCCAAAAAGCTTCGGACTTCGGTTACATTCGTTGGTCTAGGCCAGTTCACTACAGCTTCAATTTTCTGCGGATCAACAGAAATTCCATCTTGCTAATAACATGCCCCAAAAACATCACATGATCAAGCCAAAATTCACATTTAGACAGTTTAGCATACAGTTTCTGTTCTCTTAAGGTCTGTAGGGCAAGTCTTAGATGGTGTTCATGTTCTTCAACAGTCTTAGAATAAATCAGTATGTCATCAATAAATACCACAAGAAATCATCAAGGTATGGTTTAAAAATTCTGTTCATAAGGTCCATAAATGCAGCAGGGGCATTCGTGACTCCGAACGGCATAACTAAAAATTCATAATGTCCATACCTTGTTCTAAAAGCAGTCTTATCAATATCTCCCGGTTTAACCTTCAGTTGATGGTACCCCGATCTAAGATCAATCTTGGAAAACACTTGTGCACCCTGTAACTGGTCAAATAAATCATCAATACGCGGTAATGGATATTTATTTTTACAGTTACCTTGTTCAATTCACGGTAGTCAATGCACAGTCTCAGTGAGCCATCTTTCTTCTTTACAAACAAAACAGGTGCACCCCACGGTGAAGTACTGGGTCTGATAAACTTTTTGTCTAACAGTTCCTGCAATTGCACTTTCAATTCCTTCAGTTCAGTTGGAGCCATTCTGTAAGGAGCTTTCGATATCGGCTGTGTACCCGGAATCACATCCACAGTAAATTCAATTTCCCTGTCAATCAAATCCCCTGGCAATTCATCTGGAAACACATCTGGGAATTCTCTGACTATAGGAATACAATTCATATCAGTTTTAACACTATCATCAGTAGCACAGTCAACAGAACACAGATATCCTTTACACCCTCCCTTTCTAATCAGTTTAACAGCTTTTACAGAAAAATCAGATACCGGTGGGGGTACTACTCCAATCCCATTAAACACAAATTCGCGGTAAGCCCGGTGGACGGAAAACTACTTGTTTTGTTACACAGTCTATAGTGGCATGATACTTTTGTAACCAATCCATCCCCAATATTACATCAAATGATCGATATTCAATGGCAGTAAATCAATAAACAGATGCATATCCCCAACAATAATCTCACAAGCAGGATACATATATGCACATGTCATGGATCCCCCAACAGGTGATGATACAGCTAGCAGATAGTTCATGGTTCTAAGGGTCTATTCAATTTATGCGAAAAAGCATACGATACATACGAATGTGTAGACCCCGAATCAATCAATACATATGCATTTTGAGCACAGATAGAGAGGATACCTGACACGACAGTCTCGGTATTCTGCACGTCTCCCGGTTACCTTCAAGGGCAAACACTCGGCCCTGCCATAGGCTCTTTCCCGGTAGCTTTGGGGTTAGGCTTCGTGTGCTACATTTGATGCTGCTACGCTCGGTGCAGCTTTACTACTCTGGATTGCGGGGCAGAGGGACAGTCTTTAATTCTGTGGCCCACCTTGCCACACCTGAAACAAGCTCCAGAAATCTGATAGCAAACCCTTTGTGCTTGTTGCCACATATGGAGCAGGGTGGGAGTAAATCCACTCCCTTGGCTGGGGCTAGTCGTCGACCCCGTATTCTGTTTCTTGTTTGCTGGGTTATGCTTGCCTTTCTTGAATTTGAAACCCTGCCTTTTTCCTTGCCACTCAGTTGTTGGTGTTTCAGTTTTCAGTGCTTCAATATTTGATTCGGCCATCAAGGCCCTGTCAAGAACACCCACATAAGTTGGCAATTTCAACATGTTGACTCGGTCAAGGATAGCAACATTCAGGCCACCTTCAAATCTCCTGGCCTTCTTATAATCGGTGTCCACCATGTGTGGTGCATACCTAGCAAGTTCGGTGAATTTCTTCTCATACTCGGCAACAGACATTTTGCCCTGTTTCAGTTCTCAAACTCCGTTACTTTTCTGTCCCGATGCACTGAGGAAAGTACTTTTCAAAGAAGGACTCCTTGAACTGAGCCCAAGTCATAATAGCATTTGCATCGCGGGTCAACATCCACCACCTTCTTGCTTCTTCTTGAAGGGTGAAGGTTGCTAACAGTACTTTGTTGGCTTCGGAACACGGAAACACTTCAAATAATTTCTCTGTTTCAAGTACCCAAGCTTCAGCCTTCAATGGTTCAAGGCCTCCCTGAAAGGATGGCGGTTTTAGCTTGCTGAATTTCTGGGTAAGAGCAACATAATATCCCCCTCATTTGCATTCACATTTTGCACATTCTGTTCCGGTTGCACCGGAGGAGGAGGAGGTGGGGGCGGTTGGTTCTGTTGTTGATCCAGTCTTTCAATTATCAGTCCCATCATTAGTTCAAGTCTGGCCATTCTAGCCTCAGATGATTCAGGTTTCATTTGCAGCATTTGCTTATCCATTTTTCTATATAACAGTTATAACAGTTTCAATCATAAGCAGGATAAAGTTATCATTATAAGCGGTTTAACATTTTAACATGCAATCAGTCAGTCATAAGCACACACTTTTCAAGTTCATGAGATGCCCTAATTGTCTTTTCTAGGACACCCTATAGCTCATTTGGACACGTGTGTGCGGTATAACTCGTGGTTAAGTATCGCTCTGATACCACTCTGTCACGACCCAAACCCGGCCCTATGGGTTTAGCACCGTAACCGGCCAGTAATCCGTGATTACCGAAGGCCTGCTTAACAGTAATACAGTATAACAGAGTTCAGGGCCTGGCGGAAGCCAATACAGTAAATAACTAGTGTCCATTGAGCTGTGAAAATCTGTATGCCAAAAACATTTTTCATGCATTCATACGGTTCAAAACAGTACAGTCTATACAATCATACACAACATTCAGTACGGGGACTTACCCCTCAATAACAGTACAGTAGAACAGTAGCGGTCTATACAGTGATACAAAACAGTGAGGAGACCGATGGGAAAAACCTAAAACACAAATCCCAAGGCCATACATGGCAACACGGAACCTCACGGTGAGGCACATAGGCTGGCTTGACAAAACTGGGGACCAACCCACGCTCCTAGCTCTGGTCTGGCTGCTGAGAACCTACATATATATATAAACAGTGAGCTAAAGCCCAGTGAATAACATAAGCGTAAAGAGGTTATGAATGAATGTCCTTACAGTAATGAAAGCAGTTCATTAAACAGTATTTCAGTCTTTCAGTATTTCAGTCAATCAGTCATATGTGGTACATCCATTAGCCTATAAACAGTAGGTCCAAAGGACCGGGTCTTAACAGACCCAACAGTAATGATGGCCAATCATTCAGTAAACAGTATGGTTCCACAAGGGAACCGACAGAGCTCTGTAACAGTAACAGTAATTGCTAAGGATGCCACAATACAGTTCAGAATACAGGACATACATTCATTCAGTAAACAATAACAGTTCAATAAACAGTTCAGTATTCAAAAGATAACCATTTTGAACATATCTTTACACAACTGTTACTCACAGAGATTGGGCTACATAGCAGCTAGAGCGCGTCCCCGAGAGCCAACCCTAAACAGTTAACAAATAGAACACACACTAAGTTTCACAGTCGGAAAGGATGATAATTAAATCCCTAAATTTCCTCGGTGTGGTTCTATGTCTAAATCCTCATTAAGATGTCTTAAACTAGGCCTAAGAATGCCTAGGATGAGATGAGGATGCAAAAATACAGTTGGAAGGCATTTTTCAAAAGTTGCTGAAAATAGGCGCTTCGCTCGAGCGAGCCTTCCTTCGTCGAGACGAGCTTCAAAATCAAAGGCTTCGCTCGAGCGAACAATCCTTCGCTCGAGCGGTCTGATGAACAGTAAAAGTACTGGTTGCTCGATTTTTACGCGCGATACACGCTCGATGCTCGCTCGAGCGAGCTTGCAAACCAAAGGGCTCGCTCGAGCGAGGAATCCTTCGCCGAGCGAGGAAGCCAAATCTGGAATTTCCAGATTTGTCTCCCAAGTTCGAACCAAGCATTCAACAACCCAAAACTCAACCTCTTGGCCCAAATTCTGGAAAAAACATTTCAAACTCATAGTACAACAAGTTTTCAAAGCTCAATTTACACATGCAAGGGCCAAAGGTGAGTCAATTAAAGCCATTTTCAAACCCATTTTCAAGAACAATTTCAAAACATGCAATGCATGGGTTTTAACCAAATTCAAGCTTCAAATCTTGCTCTAATGAGCTCAATAGTTGGAAAACAACTGAAAACATGGACTTATACAAAAAATGTGAACATGCATGTACCATTTTGCATGAATCAATTCAAACTCATCAATCAACATGCATGCAACAATGGAGTTCTAATTCAACATTTATGAACTAAATCATGGTTTAATCCTACAATGGAGCATGAACCATGCAAGATG